>SEYY01000531.1:50000-102500 GCA_009176605.1 Armadillidium nasatum | reverse complement strand
CATGGAGCAACTGACCTCTGGTCTTTCTAATTTCAAATTGGGACAGAGAAAACATGGTTGTTTTCAATGCCTCAAAAACTCCATTCCTCCATCTCTCCACTCGACACAATCTTCCACAAAACTATGATATCTTTTTCGAAAACACTCAACTCAAGAAGCCTTCATCTGTTCTTAATATTCTTTGTGTTTCTTTTTCTCATGATCTTTCTTGGAAAGATCACATTACGTCTCTTTCTAAACAAGCTTCTAAGAGGTTAGGTGTTCTGAGGCGCCTTAAGAATTGCTTCACGCCACCCCTTTTGCTTGCTCTGTATAGAGGTGTTGCTCGCCCCTGTATATAGTATGTTCGCACATCTGGGGTGGTTCCACACATACAGCTCTCCTAGAGAAGGTAGAGTCTAGGGGTTTTCGTCTCATCAACTCTACTGCTCTAACTAACTCTCTTCAATATCTTTCTGCCCGTCGAATTGTTGCGTCACTCTCTCTTTACTATCGCTATTACAACGGACACTGCTCTTCTGAACTCTCTCGCCGCATACCTCCTCCATTGAGAAGAGCTCGTGCGACACGCCTTTCTACACAGTCTCATCCTTTCTCTGTCCAACTCTCTGACCCCAGACTTAACCGCCATGCTCAATCTTGGTATACTCTACTGGTAAAGTCTGGAACACACTCCCTATATATGTTTTCCCAACTTCCTTTGACTTGCATACTTTCAAATACCGTGTAGCTGGACATGTTGGCCTCCTTCGATCTGTATAAGGGTTTTCCAATTCCAATGGAATTTGGTAGGCCTCTGGCCTTTGCCCACTGGAGGAGATATAATATATATATATATATATATATATATATATATATATATATATATATATATATATATATATATATATATATATATATATATATATATATATATATATATATATATATATATAGTAACCTATGACCAGGGTTACCAATTATATAGGGGCCTATTATGTAGGAGTCACCAAATATGTGGTGCAGGAGGTCCCTGTGACTAAATAATCATGGTATGGTTATAAATGATTATTGATGAAGATAATTCTTCATTCCAATTAGTTGCCTTTTCTAACACCGGACACTTTAGTGATTAAATCAAACTGGTATTAGGGTCATTCCACGTCACTTCAACCGAAATTTGGCAATTTTTTCCGTGACCCCTTTCGATTTTTATGAAAAATGGCACACTAACAGATCTTGTTGAGAAAATATGAATGGCGTTTATTGCAGGTCTCTAGCTCATACGGTTCAGAAGATATGACCTTTGAAACTTTGGTCAAAAATGTCAATTTTCAGAGAGTAGTCCGAGGTCAAAATACAATATCTCGGCTTCTATGGCACTTAGAAGCATCGTGTAAAGACCATTTAAAAGATCTTGAATAGCGGTACAACATTTATTTAGATGATTTTGACCTCGGAGGTCAAATAAAAAATTTGACCTATTGGTGACCTTGACCTTGACCTTGAAAAAAAACCTCCTCTTCGATTTTTTTCAAACTTTGCTGAATTATTGTTATATATGTATATTTTAATTTTTTTAATGAATTATTTTTGGTTTTGGCTTGGTTTAGAAAATATAAGCAATTTAATAAGTACAAATATCACATTTTTCACTTTTTTGCAATTTTTATCTCATTCAATGTATAGTTCCAACATTTTCATTTCTCTTTCTCTCTCATATATATATATATATATATATATATATATATATATATATATATATATATATATATATATATATATATATATAATATATATATATATATATATATATATTGTAAGGGGCTGGCTGCTGCCGAGTATATTTTTCTCGTATTCTCTGAGGAATATAGTCTTACCTGCTTGTTGCTTTGCTGTTATGCTGTTTGATTTTGACTGTGCTTGGGATCCACAATATTAATAAGCATGTGCCATGTCCTAGACTGGAGAGCGTGAAGGGTGATTGATGTTAACATGTTTATTTGTTTAGATACGTTAATGTTATTCTTCTATGTTAAATTTATTTTTTATTATTATTATTTATTGAGTGCACTTGTGCTAATGAAAAGTCTTATGAGCTATTGTTCCCATTTCGGGCAATAATTAAAAACAGGTTATTCTTATTCAAACAGGTTGTTATTCTCAAGAAGGCATATTACCCTTTCAAGAGTAGGTTATATTCTTTGTGTTTTTATTATTATTATTATTAATTCATTATATATTTTTAGGTCATTTAAACTGAGGTGAGGCGCTGGGGTAATTATTTATAATTCTCACAGGTGCCGGTCTAGGGCCTTATTGCCTAGTGCTAATCTGGAGTTATAATCTCTATACCTATCAGGTAGAAAATATAGAAAAGAGACCTTAATGGTTTTTGAGATTATCATATATTTTTTTTTTTTATAAAATTTTAATATTTAATATTCACTTTGGGAAAAGAAAATATGTCAGTAGTGTGATAAATTTTACAGTAAAACATTTTCCACTTTCAAATCTTTGGTTGTTTTAAACCATTACTCTTTTTTTCTCTTTATTTTGTGTATATAAAGAGGCTATCTTGTGTACTGTGAACTATAGATAATTTTATGTGCGAACATTGTAAGTGTAAGATCATATATATATATATATATATATATATATATATATATATATATATATATATATATATATATATATATATATATATATATATATATATATATATATATATATATATATATATATTGATCTTACACTTACAATGTTCACATAAAATTATCTATAGTTCACAGTAAACAGGATAGCCTCTTTATATACACAAAATAAAGAAAAAAAGAGTAATGGTTTAAAACAACCAAAGATTTGAAAGTGGAAAACGTTTTACTGTGAAATTTATCACACTACTGACATATTTTCTTTTCCCAAAGTGAATATTAAATATAAAAATTTTATAAAAAAAAAAAAATATATGATAATCTCAAAAACCATTAAGGTCTCTTATCTATATTTTCTACCTGATAGGTATAGAGATTATAACTCCAGATTAGCACTAGGCAATAAGGCCCTAGACCGGCACCTGTGAGAATTATAAATAATTACCCCAGCGCCTCACCTCAGTTTAAATGATCTAAAAATATATAATGAATTAATAATAATAATAATAAAAACACAAAGAATATAACCTACTCTTGAAAGGGTAATATGCCTTCTTGAGAATAACAACCTGTTTGAATAAGAATAACCTGTTTTTAATTATTGCCCGAAATGGGAACAATAGCTCATAAGACTTTTCATTAGCACAAGTGCACTCAATAAATAATAATAATAATAAAAATAAATTTAACATAGAAGAATAACATTAACGTATCTAAACAAATAAACATGTTAATATCAATCTCCTTTCACACTCTCCAGTCTAGGACATGGCACATGCACATTAATATTGTGGATCCCAAGCACAGTCAAAATCAAACAGCATAACAGCAAAGCAACAAGCAGGTAAGACTATATTCCTCAGAGAATACTCCATGCAATCTGAAACGAGAAAAATATACTCGGCAGCAGCCAGCCCCTTACAATATATATATATATATATATATATATATATATATATATATATATATATATATATATATATATATATATATATATATATATATATATATATATATATATATATATATGAGAGAGAAAGAGAAATGGAAATGTTGGAACTATACATTGAAAGAGATAAAAATCGCAAAAAAGTGAAAAATGTAATATTTGTACTTATTAAATTGCTTATATTTTCTAAACCAAGCCAAAACCAAAAATAATTCATTAAAAAAATTAAAATATACATATATAACAATAATTCAGCAAAGTTTGAAAAAAATCAAAGAGGAGGTTTTTTTTCAAGGTCAAGGTCAAGGTCACCAATAGGTCAAATTTTTTATTTGACCTCCGAGGTCAAAATCATCTAAATAAATGTTGTACCACTATTCAAGATCTTTTAAATGGTCTTTACACGATGCTTCTAAGTGCCATAGAAGCCGAGATATTGTATTTTGACCTCGGACTACTCTCTGAAAATTGACATTTTTGACCAAAGTTTCAAAGGTCATATCTTCTGAACCGTATGAGCTAGAGACCTGCAATAAACGCCATTCATATTTTCTCAACAAGATCTGTTAGTGTGCCACTTTTTATACAAATCGAAAGGGGTCAGGGTTTTTTGTCGGTTGAAGTGACATGGAATGACCCATTAAACCTTTCACAGATACCATTGCTGAATGGATGTAATGGAGAAGTTTGAATGTGCTTAATATTAGGTTATTCTAAGATTTCTAAATGATTCAGCGATGAACTCCATTCCATTATCAGTAAGTAGGAATTTTCAGTAAGAAAGGCAGAATTCTTTCTTTAAGGACATCAGCTACAGTTGAACATTGTGTATTAGGGATGGGTTTTGCACAAGCCCATTTTGAAGAACGGTCTTTGAGTACAGCTGCATATTTATTTCCAAAGTCTGTGACTGAAAATCAATAAATCCACAGCCACTAAATCAAAAGAACTTCTACCAACTATTTTTAAAGTTTTAGGGATAATATTGCTGAAATAAGAGAGACAAGTTTTTAATCCTTGCCATGTGTAACAGTATCGAACTACATCTGACACAGCTTGATTAGTGCGCAGAAGCTGTTGTAAGGGAGAGTGAGTGGATAGCTGCTATAAAGACGAAGACTTACATAGAAAAAGCTTATTAGAAAGAGAAAAAGGATTCAGAATAGAATAGAAAGTGAGAAAATCCTCATTGGTTGTGACTTACTTCATATTTAAATCTATAAATTTGATAAATATACAACTACTTGACTGCTTAATTTTATTTTCAAAAAGCTAGCTTTAACCTAATGTCATGATTTTAAAGGGACCAGGCTGAAAGAAAACACGGTTCCTAATTTTTCAATTTACTTTACAAATGTAAAAAATTACAAAATATTCTTCTTGACAACAATATAATTTTAATATAATTAAGAACTATTCTTTTGGCCTGTACTATACTTAAATAATATCACAGCCAGACTCTTTGGCCTGCAATATCCTAATAATCAGAAAACAAATAATTCCTTGTTCTGTGATATAATTAACAACTGAATCCATGAACATAAATATATATATTCATAAATACACACATTCTTTTTGAATCTTACAGTTACAAACTCTAACCCTAAATATGAAAATCTTATCACAATATGTTTTGACCAATATGGTTGGCTGCTATTGTCCTAGTGGTTTAAGTCTGAAAAAGTAGCATAACATTTATATTTAATTGCATATAGTTTTAATCAAATTTGAGCTAGTAAATAGCTATAATATGTATATGATGTTATTTTATTTTTCTGAGTTGGCAATGACAATCACCAACAATTGAACTCCAGCAACTAAAACAATCATCCAAAGTTGGGAAGTTTAAAGCTCTGGTCTTTAAACCTAAAAATAAAGAATTTAATAAGCTAGCCAACCTTGAGATCAAATTAGACTAGATAACTAGATAAATTAGCAAAGAAATCATCATAATACCTAAATCCAATAATAATTAATAAAATAAATATAATAATATGAATGCTCAAAAGTAAATAAAATGAAATCTTAATAATCTTAAGAAAATTAATAAAAATAGTAAAATAATAAAAGATGATAAACACAATAATAAAATAATATAAAATAAAAAAAATAAGCGTAAACAATAAATAACTTTACCTCAGTTGTTATAAGGCTTCTCAGTGGTATTTTCAGTAATCAGGATTTTAAATATTATTATCAATATCTCCCAAATATAAATATATATCCAAATCTGTGCTTAAAGAATTATAATAAGTATAATCCAAGGAAAAATAAACAACACTCCTACATACTACATCGTTTCTAACCCATTACACCATAAATGTCTATATATAAGCTACAACAATTCATTGCAACCTACGGTACATGAGCACAATTCCAGTAAAGCTTTATTATAACCAATATTTATAATTTAAAGGATACTATGAACTGTTTATGGTTTTAAGCCCGATTCTGATGCAATATATCATTCTCGAATGACAAATTTAGATGAAAATCTCTCTCCGATTCTAAGCAACTTGTTTATGGAACTTTTTGAGTTGAAATTTATGTTGTCAGATGTTTCTGTTCGAAATATTTGATGGTGGAGATATGTTGACGACATTTTTGCTATTTTACCGGTTACCTTGGATCTTCATATGCTCTTGGAAAAATTAAACAGTAAAATTACATCAATTAAATTTACGCTTGATAAAATGAAAAACAATAAAATTTCTTTTTTAAACATCCTTATTGATGTAAATAATGTTAATTGCGGCCCAGTTTTTTCTGTTTTTATAAAACTCACCTCTTCAAATTCATATATACATTGGTATTCTTCTCATTCGTTTCATACAAAAATAGGCATTGCTACATCACAATATATCAGAGCATTAAAAATTTGTTCCCTTTCCTCTCTTAGGGATGAGCTAAATTTCATAAGAGAAACTTTCAGATCCCTTTTCTATCCGGATAGCGTTATAAATAAAGCTTTTTATAAAGGTAAGAAGAAAATATATGGTGTAGGGATTACTGTTAAGAAAAGAAACCTAATGAAAGAATTATCATTCCATTAGATGTTGACCCCAGAATTAAAAGACTTTTCTCAAACATGGCAACGTTTGTACAATCTGTCACTAATACTCTTAAAAGAAAATTTATATCTAAATCACGTTTGTCGGATAGAAATGAGAATACAGGTGTCAATAGAATTTGTCGCAGTAATTGTGATGGTGGGTATTTTGGAGAAACTAATTATTTTAAAAGACGTATTTATCAACATGATTATAGTCTTAGGTGTGGTGATCGTAACTCTGCATTGCATCAGCTTAGAAAAGAAAAAATATCACACAATCGATATGAGTTCGGCAAAGTTGATATTTTCTTGCTAAAATAATGATAATAGAAAGTTTTTAGAATCTTATATCATTAAAAATACTAATAATTTTAATCGGTCCCTGGTGAAGTGAAAATTGATGATATTTGAATAATTTAATAAAAGATGAGAAGTTTTACAAAAAAATATTTAAAAACATTTTCATACTAATTTTTATATGAAATTCCAAGCCAACAAAATCTGTTTGAGTCTTCTTCTTGATGCAGATGTTTCATTTCTCTTTCTTTGCTTACCTTGAATATAGATCTCTGGGTGTTGAGATCGAAAGCTCGGTTTTTAACATACTAAGTTTTAGTTAATTGTTACTCTTTTTTATCTTTTTATGTTTTTATTGTTTTAAGGTAATTTTTGGCTCTTAGGTTATAGTAGGGTATTTATAGAGTATATATATATATATATATATATATATATATATATATATATATATATATATATATATATATATATATATATATATATATATATATATATATATATATATATATATATATATCCAACTCGGATGAAAATTAATAGGCCTCCTGCCTTTGCCCACCATAGGATATATAATTTTTATTTTTTTTTATATAAAAGTTCACGTCTCACGGGCATTGCCCTATTCGAGGAGAGGAACTTTTCTAGGTAGTATATACCTAGGATCCCGAAGTGGGATCGAACCGGCGCCCTCAAGCACGGGAGTCAATCACTTTACCGTTTGAGCTACGGTAAACGGCATATATATATATATATATATATATATATATATATATATATATATATATATATATATATATATATATATATATATATATATATATATATATATATATATATATATATATATATATTCCAGCAATGAAAATGGTAGTGTGAAGCTTTCTCTGAGCAGATATTTTTATGATGACCGTTGGTCAAGAAATCGATGTGTTACTTCTATGGATTGGTCACCTCAGTACCCAGAGCTCCTTGTTTGCAGGTATATATATATATATATATATATATATATATATATATATATATATATATATATATATATATATATATATATATATATATATATATATATATATATATATATATATATATAATATATATACACGCAATCTATCCCACAATCACGAGATAGTGTCTATCGCAGGCCACATCCATTCAAACATTCACCCTTCAACCAATCTTTTCCATTCATTCCTTTCCTCTGTCATTCGCTCACCCCCCTCTTAATTCATCCCTTTATCCCTTAACATCTCCTTGACATTACTTAGCCAACTTTCCCTCAGTTTTCTCCTATGTCTCACATCCTCCACTTCTGAAACAAATACATTTTTAGACATTCTCTCTTCATTCATCCCATAAATATGTCCAAACCATGTCAGCATATTCCGTTCAACTCTCTCAATCATACTCCTCCACCCACACATTTCCATGATTTTTAATATTCCTGACGTTATCTTTTCTACCAACACCACAAACCGCCCTCAGACCTTTCATGTAACCTGCCTCTACTCCGTATGTCCCTAAAACTACCCAATACCTTCTGCACTTCTCTTATCCTATGTCCAACTTCATCGCCCATACTAACATCACTTTCTCCAAAAATCACTCCCAGATACTTAAATATAGTGACTCGCTTCAATTTCTCCCTACCCACTTTAATTTGTAAATCATCTCCCTCATCCACACCCCTCACCCCTCCCACCACATTTTTCATACTCATCACTTTACTCTTACTAGTATGGACCGACCTGAACCCCGACGCCGACCCTGGCTAAAAATCAGGGAAAACTGGTTAAAATGGGAAATTATACTTAATGATTGTGTATTAAATCAAATAAAATATAATAAAATTTAGATTTTTCTTCTCGTTTTTTCAATATTTTGTTTTTCTTTTGACCGCTCCTCTTCTGCTAGTGAATGTTCATCTTTGTGCTTTGATTTTAGTTGCCCCAATAAAGATTTAGTTTGAAAATTTTTACTTGGGGCACCCGGAGGTCCTCTTCTAATTTCCAGGCTGCATATGTTACATTTAGATATTTCAAGCCTATCCTGAAACATTTTAAAGTACTCCCATACTGCTGAAGCTGATCTTTTAGTCATACTGACTGAAAGTATAAACAAAATAATAATTTTGAAATAATGTAGTTAAATGATACAAATTTGATACACAGCTATAAAATAGCATTGATATGTATAAATACAGGTTATATTGATAATTTTATATCTTACATGTTTTTCAAACTACCATTATAAACACCCTTGGGTATACTAAGGGTAAGACCTAAATTTAGGGTCTTAACTAAGAAAACCTGTTGAATCACTATTGTGAATAAAAAAAAAAAAAATTTTTTTAATTTTTTGTACTTTTTTAAAAAACTTATTATACAAAATCTGTAATTTTTGATTTTTTTTTTTTTTTTTTTGGAGAAAATGAATATAATCATTAATTTAAGTGAATGTTCACTATTCTACTCCTTTATAATTAAATAAATCTCAATTAAAAGTATATCTAATTTTCTTAATCTAAGTTTTCAGTGCCTTTCCTGTTTGTTTGCCTACGATCTTTGTTTTCATTAAACCGAGGTTTATGTGTAGTGATGATAGATATTTTAGTTAATACAAGTGTCTTATTAACTACATTTTTCTTACAGTAAGTGCCTCTTTCTAATCCATTATTTATTATATAGTGACTTTTCCTATCCTTGCCGTTCCACTTGCACAAGAAGCAACAGAACTTAGAATACCCAAGTTTCAATTCGAGTGTGAGTGTTACAGTTTCAGATCTCCAAACATGATGTCTATATTTCTCATACTGAATCTTGCATCTATTTTTAAATGACTCTTTCATGTGAGCAGCATATGCTACAGAGATTGATGGATATTTTTTTCCAAAAAAAAGTAGGGCTGCTTTGAAACTAAGTTTTGAGTCTGAAAAGCTTCCAGGAGAGTCCACATCATCGAAACAAACTAGGTCCTCATACTGGGAGAAGAAATGTGCAAATTCAGACTGTATATCACGGACAACACATGCATTAGTAATTTGCTCTAAAAATTAATTCCGTCCTCTCATTCCTTATACCAGTAATTCAACTTAATATTTTATAAATTTAGATCACGAACCGAACCTTTAATTCTAACTGATTAATTAAATGAGGTTCAGTATATGTAATAAAAAAAAAAAAATTTGAATTACTTTTTTTCCTTCATTACTTAATGCATCAGTGCATAAGGTTTGATATTAGTAATAACCATCATCTTCCTCTAAGTTATGCGTTTCTTGTAGTATTGGAATTGGTGCCTATGGACTCTGGGATACTAGTCTTATAGCACAGGAAATATCTGAGCATGTAACATTGCGTCTAGTCCTACCTGTAATTCCTGATATTTATGTTATGCAAAAATAAAAGTCCGTGAAGTCATCCTTCTATTCTATCCAAACCATTGGAATTGCAAATGACTTTTAACGAGATCAATTCAGATCACCAACAATGTAGCTAACACATGAAATACAGTTCATACAACTTTTTTTGTCAATGGAATTATATTTCTTTTCTGAGACTAACGTGACCTCACCACAGATAAAACAGAAAGTGTTTAGAGAATTGATTCAACTGCGAGTCCTTATTAGTATGTAATTGTTAACAAATATCAATAAACACTTTGTAAATGCGCACTACTGTATTATAGTCATCATCTTTGAGTTAAAAATTCAGTTTATCTTAAGCATATTCTTAAGATAAGCCGAAAAACACCGTTCTTTCAGTCAGTTCGATAGCTAGATGGCTTTTGGCAGATAATAATCTTAAGATAAGCTGAACTCGTAAGACCGGTGGATATATAGCTAAAAAACATAACAGTTTGTTTGTAAACAAATGTCACGTGATGAGAAGTCACTTTACATTATCATTATTATTTTTTCCATTTTATATGGAAGAAAGTATTGTGATATTTAAAAAATATAACGTAGGCCTATTATTCAGCAAATTAGAATGTTTTCAGAATGTTTTACCTTTTTTTCATATTAATTTGATGTTTATAATAGGGTTAGCCTAGGGTATATATATATATATATATATATATATATATATATATATATATATATATATATATATATATATATATATATATATATATATATATATATATATATATATATATATATATATATATATATATATATATATATATAAACCTACCGGGGCCCTGGCTAAAAATCAGGGAAAACCTGAGTTAAATGGAAAATTATACTTACTAAGGAGAGTCCAATTTTTTTTTTCAATTTTCAGTGTATATAGCTTTTTTCCCAGTGAAAAAGTCCATTTCTAGTGTTTTTCTGATGTTATAACGGTTAAAAAGTTTTTTTTTTGAAATTTTAGGTTAAATGAATGTCAGAATCACCTGAAATTTGGACCATATATTTAGAATTCTATTAGCTACAAAAGCTTCCAAAATATTTTTGTTCCCAGAATTAAAAAAAAATGTTACAAGCTCCAAAACTGACAAACTATCGAAAAAATAGTTTTTGAAAAAGAAATCCACCTTTTTTTACAAAAAATAAAAAAAAAACTACAACTACGTCATTTCTTATTTTTAGTGGGTATATAGAGGAGGGATGGGGCTACAAATTCCTCTTTATGCTTTATTCTATGCAATTCGTTGATTTCGAGATATAACCTTTCAAAAATGGTCCATTTTTGACCAAATTTCAAAAATTCCCAAAGTTTGAGAGGCTATATCTCGCTTCAAATAAATTGCATTTAATAAATGCACTAAATAAAAGTTGCAGCGCTGTCCCTCCTCTAAGCAATAACCAAAAATGAAATAATTAGTAGGTAGCGTTTTTTTTTCAAAGTACTTTTAACTTTTTTTCTAGACGTGATATCAAAAATCCGTTACCATTAATTCAAGAAATTGGGGCTAAGATTATTTAGTTAAAATTTCAGCATATGTAAACCAGTGGTTTGACCCTGCTATTCCTTTTTTTTTTTTTTTTTTTTTTTTTTTTTGTTTGTTTGTTGTTGTTGTTGTTGTTGTTGTCAATTTTGGGTCCAAATAATTTTCAAACCGTTATAGACTCAGAAAAATGCTCGAAATCAACTTAGAACTTCGGGAAAAAATGCACATACCCTTAAAATTTCAGCTCAATCAGTCGAATAATAATAATAAAAAAAACTCAAACAAAATATAAGAAAATTTTTTTTTTTTTTTTTTTCTTATTTTTTCAAAATTTTATTTTTCATTTCTGTTTCTTTTGACAGCTTCTTTTCTGCTAGTGAATATTCATCTTTGTGTTTTAATTTTAGATGCCCCTAATTTTAGATAGCCTGTGCCGAAGAAGGGGACTCTCAACCCTCTAACTATCGTCCTATTTCTTTAACCATCATTCTTTCTAATTTTTCGAATCTATCATTAACAGGAAGATTTGGAAACATCTCAATTCTTCTAATCTTATCTCTGATCGCTAGTATGGCTTTCGTTAGAAACGCTCTACTGGTGATTTTCTTTCTCCTCTCTCTGGCTCTTGGTCTTTCGTTCTTCAGCTTTTCGGTGAATCTTTTGCTGTGGCGCTAGACATATCAAAAGTCTTCGATAGAGTTTGGCACAAAGCTTTTATTTCTAAACTCCCCTATTTCAGAATCTTTTCTTCTCTCAGTGACCTTCTCTCTAATTTCCTTTCCGGTCATTCTATAGCAGCTATTGTAGACAGCCACCGTTCTTCCTATAAATCTATAAATAGTGGTGTTCTTCAAGGATCTGTCCAACCCCCAACACTTTCTGTTTTTCATTAATGACCTATATGTTACTTCATCTCCTATGCCGATTACTCCAGCCTGCATTATCCTTTTCAATTTAAAAGGCGCCCCTCCCAACAGCAATTAATAGGAGCAAGGAAGGTAGCCTTGTAGCAACTGACCTCTGGTCTTTCTCATGCTTCAAATTGGGGTAGAGAAAACATTGTCTTTTTCAATGCCTCAAAAACTCAATTTCTCCATCTTTCTACTTGACACAATCTTCCACACAACTATGATATCTTCTTTGGATACACACAACTCAAACCTTCATCTTTCCTTAATATTCTCCGTGTTACTTGTAATCTTTCTTGGAAAGTTTACATTTTTTCTCTCTAAACAAGCTTCTAAGAGGTTAGGTGTTCTGAAGCGCCTTTAGAATTTCTTCACTCCACCCCAGTTGCTTTCTCTTTATAAGGGTGCTGTTCGCCCCTACATGGAGTATGCGTTACACATCTGGGGTGGTTCCACTCATACAGCTCTCCTTGAGAATGTGGAGTCTAAAACTTTACTTCTTATCAACTCTCCTGCCCTCACTAATTGTCTCCAGTCTCTTTCTCCCCATCGAACTGTTGCGTCTCTCTCTATACTATTGCTATTACAATGAACACTGCTCTTCTGACCTCTCCCGTCATATACCTCCTCCATTTAGAAGGGCTCGTGCGACACGCCGTTCTACACACTCCCATCCTTTCTTTGTCCAACTCTCCAACCCCTGACTTAACCGCAATGCTTAATCTTACATGTACTTTACTGGTAAAGTCTGGAACACACTCCTTTTATCTATTTTTCCAACTTCCTATAACTTACACACCTTTAAACACTGTGTATCGGGACATGACGGCCTTTTAAATTGACCTGATTTCTGGATCGTTTCCTAACCTTGGTGGTAACCTGGTAGTCCTTTGGCCATTGCCCACCAGAGGTAATATATATATATATATATATATATATATATATATATATATATATATATATATATATATATATATATATATATATATATATATATATATATATATATATAATTATATATATTTATATTATTTTTTTTGGACGATTTAAGAATGGGTATTATAGTATTACCAGTTTTGTCCTGACCGTTAAACAGCAAAGTTGTCTCATGAGTCATATATATATATATATATATATATATATATATATATATATATATATATATATATATATATATATATATATATATATATATATATATATATATATATATATATATAAAGTGATTCTGTTAAATATGTGACTGATCAAAAACTAAACTATTTCTACGATGGCAAGTCTCCATATAATAGCTAAATAAAAAGACTATAGCTGATATTTGAGCATCAGAATCTTTAACTATGTCTAGTAATTAACTCAAAGTGAATTCATTAAATACATAGCCAACTTTTAAAAATTGTTCTTTTCAGCTACCACAATAATGATGATTCTCCTCATGATCCTGAAGGAGTTGTACTTGTTTGGAACACAAGATTTAAGAAGGAGACGCCAGAGTATATATTTCACTGTCAGAGTGCAGTAATGTCAGCAACTTTTGCTGCTAGGTATATATATATATATATATATATATATATATATATATATATATATATATATATATATATATATATATATATATATATATATATATATATATATATATATATATATATATATATATATATATATATATATAGCAAAAAAAAAATTTAAACTTAGTTTAATATTATTTTTTAATTATTAGTTTCTTATTATCTTATTATTATTTTTATTATTTTTTATTATGATGACTCATGCTCACATGATAGATTGCTATAATAAATTATTAATATTAATTTCCAATATGTCAATTTTAAATTTGACAATGTCTTTCACCATTTGGTCTTTGTATTTGAAATGCAAATTTTATGCTTGCAACAATCATTTTGGGCACTCATATATATATATATATATATATATATATATATATATATATATATATATATATATATATATATATATATATATATATATATATATATATATATATATATATATATATATATATATATATATATATATATATATATATATATATATATATATATATATATATATATATATATATATATATATATATATATATATATATATATATATATATATATATATATATATATATATATATATATATATATATATATATATATATATATATATATATATATATATATATATATATATAATATATATATATATATATATATATATATATATATATATATATATATATATATATATATATATATATATATATATATATATATATATATATATATATATATATATATATATATATATATATATATATATATAAGAGATGCTTAAAGTTTGTTCCAAATTATAAAAATAACTCACCTTAAATGGGTCCATTTCAGACTCAGTCCCATCACCTTCAGTGCCTTGATGTGGAGGAGTAAAATTCGATTCAATATTACACTTTATTTCCTCCAATATCCTCATCTTGACAGCTGGGTACTTCCCCTCATTTAACCTACGTACCACGACGAGTTTGAAGTGAAGGTGCTGGGCTGTTGTCATGTGCAAATCAAAATCATCAAAGATACTGCTGAATCTCTGTTCAAATCCCTTTTCTTTCCGTTTGTTTGGCTTTGGTTGCTTTAGCAAGTAGTTCACTAAGTTTTTGGCATAGTTAAATTTTTCACCTCTTGTTGCATTTCCACAAGATTGTCCTTTAAGAGGAAGAGGTTAGGCAATAGAACTCCCACACACGCATTCTTCTCATCCTGCAACATATCCAGCCTAACAGCAATAGGCGTCATTATTTCGATGTACTCAGCAATTACCTCTTTATCAGTTTTATTAAATACTGGAAGACAAGCCTTTTATTCCATACAAATGTTGTTGATTTGTGTCATGTTACAATCAAGGTTCTTAAGCAGCTTTTTTTATAAAATCGTATAGTGAGTTTCAGCGAGTAATACTTGGTGTTTTAAGCTTTGTTCCCAACTCCTTCTTGATTCTCGCAGCAGTTGTAGTTTTCCTATTTTGGGCATTCCACAATGCCTGTGTTTTGGCAAGTGTCTTATTAAATGGATTCTTGTCACCAGAGGACCAGCAACAAACTTTCGAAACCTCCCTAGTGGCCAAGATGTTTAATGCATTGGAAATACAACGGCGATGTTTAAGTAGGCAAAGGGCATCGTGTTCTTTGTATTTGCGCATTTGCGCTTGTAAAAAAGTTTAGCGCAAATACAAAAGCTCAAATTTTCAAAATTTCGCGCAAACGTCAAAGCGCAAATTTTTTACCTAAAGCCCAATTTGCGCTTATGCCCATCTCTGATATATATTAATATATATATATATATATATATATATATATATATATATATATATATATATATATATATATATATATATATATATATATATATATATATATATATATATATATATATATATATATATATATATATATATATATATATATATATGAGCTAGTTTAAGTTGTCTTGGTTGGTATTTTGTACGATTTTCAATATATTTTTCAACATTTCATAACCTTTAAATTTGATGATAATCATGTGTGGTGGTTGAGAATAAACAAAAAATGTTCAAATATCATATTTATTCAAAACTCATAAACCTTGAAAAAAATATAAATTACTTCCAAGAAAGGTTGATTTTTGGCTTCGTTTTTACTTAAATTCCTGTGTGTGTGTGTTTTTTTTTTTCATTTATTCATTCAATTTGTAAACAACCAAGGTATACAAGATATATTGTTGATCAAATATGATTGACAAATATAAAATTAATAAAAATAAAAATTAAGAGTTTTATAATGCTTGTAATTACATTGATAAGTAGACCATAATGTTTTAATACCCTCTAAGGTATAAATTCCTTCAGCTTATAAATTAAACCAAATGCTATATTTTTTGCCATTTGATAACATATGCTAAAAATGTTATTTCAGATTTCACCCAAATCTTATTCTTGGTGGAACTTACTCTGGCCAAATTATCTTGTGGGATAACCGTAGCCAAAGACGAACGCCAGTGCAACGAAGTCCTCTTTCATCAGCAGCACATACGGTAAGATGTTGCTAATAACATATTCTTTCTAGTTACAAGTATTTCCCAATATTGCCTTGAAAACTAGTATAATTTTAATCAAGTTTTGAGTCCGTGTTCAAATTTTAACTTGCAAATAAAATATGTATACAAAGGAATAAATTTAAAATAAAAATAGCTACTGTTGAAAATTTATTTGAAGGAATTAGGTCAGTTTCTACCCTTTGATATTTTCAGTTTTATAAAATGAAGAAAAGTATTGCGAGACATTACCTTAGCTTAAGACCCCAAAAAAATGGATAAGATCGAAATGGGTTTTAATATCCACGGTTCCCAGCTTTGGGTACGTAAAAAAATAGAGCGATCATAAACTAGCAGAATGAATAACACCCCGAGAAGTAATCTGGCAGACATATTGTTTGACTTTCATTGTAGGACTACATCAAATATAGCTTTATTTTACCAAACCTGGTATTTCAAAAGATTTATATTCCACATTGCCGCTTCATACAGAAATAAGAATTCTTTCTAATCGATTGAACTACCTGTTCGAACTGACACAATACCCATCTTACCCTCCTGTTCGATCTTAGACATGGGATTTAGCATATTTTTTAAGGTCTTCTTTTCAACTCTCAATTCTTCCAACTTTCAAACTCACATTTTAACTTTCTATTTCTTTCCATGTTTCTTCCATCACCTGTTGACAATATAAACATACTTGGCCTTAACATAAACAAAAAATATGTCTTGGAAAAATCATATCACAACGGTTGCTAGAGTGGCTTCAAAAAAAGCTGAAAGTTACGTTTGAACTGCAAATTTTTTTTCTTCCCACTTAATCCAATTAAACTAGCGTATCACCCTCCTTTGTATGGGGTACAGTTCTTATATCTGGTGAGGACCAGGCTACACGTGTCTTTCGGATATAGTCGAGTGAGTGAAATGCCAAAAGGGTTATAAACTGTTCCTTATTTTCCAATTCATTCGACCCTTTGTATTTGGATAGATACCGAATGCCATGTCTCATTTCTATAGGTACTGCGGTAATTCCTTACCAGTCACCTCTTTTCTGTGTAATTCTCTTCCATCTCTTGTTTCCTGCCAAATTTAATCACCCTCACTTTAAAGCTTGCTTCTGTGTTCAATTACGAAATTTGCATTAGCTGGGCATTGTATAGTTTTTATTTTATTTGTAACACTTTTATTATTGAACGAGCTCCGCTTGTGAACGTTGGTGAGAACTAGTAAAAAAAAAAAAAAGGTTCACCGACTCTGATTGGTCCCAGAATCAACTACTTTAACATTTTACTTTAGAATAGATTTCATACTATATTCATTTTTTCGGAAAAACTCAAATATTTAACCTAAAATTAGTTGTTTCGCGCATATTTTTTGAAAAAGGGACAACCTGTGGTATTTGTATTTGAGACTCTGTATATTTTCCTTTCTGAAAGCAAGAAGCAACTATCAGGATTTGGTCAAGAATATAATTGAACATTTAAATTATAAATATAAATTATTGTTCTAAAAAGTATTAACCAAATCGAAAATCAATAAGAAATTTAATCAATATTAATCAATATTATCAATATTAATCAATAAGAAAGAGAAATTAATTGAATTATCGACAGATACTACTATAAATTCAAAAGAAAACATTAATAATTTTGGACAGATGGATTTCAGCAGAGATTATAAACAAATGACCGACAGTGTACACAAATTTTTGTTGCTATTTAAATAAATGCACTGCAAAAATAAACAAATAAACTGAATACTAGCCCAGATATGAAATTTTAGCTTTCATCATTTGAATCTGTTTTTAAAAAAGCCATGTGCATCAAATCAAAACAATCTCAAGGATGTTTTACTTATTTTGAAAATACATATAATTTCAGGACAGTTTTTATAATTTTAGGAAATTATTAAATTGAACATTAAATTTTTTTCAGTTGAAGTATGATGTAAAATTAATGGTACCACCCGTTCATCTCAATATTGCATTGCTTCGTATTAATTACAAGCATTTGGGGTACAATTTACAAATTCACAAAATTAGCTGCTAATGGATACGCAAGTAATATTTTTCTCTAAAATTTTCATTGTCACCAGTGCTTGTGTCAGCTTCTCTAGAAGTCGCAACACGTCGTGTCATAGATACTACCGATAATTAATCATTGTGTTTTCCTCTTTCGAAAACATTTTAAATATTCATTAAAACTTTACAAGCACTTAATAGTTATTTCCTCTAAAACCATTTCCCGGTTTTTTTTTTTAAATAATAATATTAAGTAATCCTTAACACCAGATATATATATATATATATATATATATATATATATATATATATATATATATATATATATATATATATATATATATATATATATATATATATATATATATATATATATATATATATATATTCTGGTGGGCAAAGGCCAGAGGCCTACCAATTTCCACCGGAGTTGGAAAAATCTTTCCTTTTCACAGGAAGCCAACATGTCCAGATATACGGCGTTTGAAAGTATGCAAGTCAAAGAAAGTTGGGAAAATAGATAAAGGAAATGTATTCCAGACTTTACCAGTAAAGTATATGTAAGATTGAGAGGATTTCTGGGATCTGAGAGTTGGACAGAGAAAGGATGGGAATGTGTAGAGAGGCGTGTCGCACGAGCTCTTCTCAGTGGAGAAGGTATGCGACGAGAAAGTTCAGAAGACCAGTGTCCGTTGTAATAGCGATAGTATAGAGAAAGAGTGATGCAACAATTCGATGGGAAGAAAGAGATGGGAGAGTTGAGGATGGGACAGAACCCTGAGGAACGCCACTATTTATAGATTTAAAAGAAGAACGGTAGCCGTCTACAACAGCTGCTATAGAACGACCGAAAAAAAGAAAAGGATCACAGAGAGAAGGATAGATACCGAAAGGGGGAATTTTAGAAATCAAAGCTTTATGCCAGACTCTATCGAAGCCTTTCGGTATGTCCAGCGCGACAGCAAAAGATTCACCGAAATGCTGCTGAAGAGAGAAGGGAAAGAAGATCACCGGTAGAGCGTTTCTTACGAAATCCATACTGGCGATCAGAGATAAAATTAGAAGAACTGATATGTTTCCAAATCTTCCTGTTAAAGATACATTCGAAAACTTGAGAGAAGCCAGGTCAAATAAATGGAACAGTAGTTGGAATGTTGAGAGGGATCCCATATCTTCGGAACAGGCTGAATGAGCGCACGTTTCCAGCAAGCCAGCAAGAAAAGAAGACTGAAGTAGAAAGGCAGAAACGAAAATTTTCAACGTCCTGATGCAAGCTTGGATGCACAAGTTTTGAGAACCACAAGAGGAATGCCATCAGGACCGTACGCCTTAGTATTAAGCTCAGAGAGGAGCAGAAATGACGTCTTTAGAAGAAATTATAATTTTAGGCATGAATGAGTTAGAGGAGTTTTGAAGGAAGAGGAATAGCTTCGGAATCGTCTAAAGGTGAATTAGAGGCAAAAGTTTGAGCTACGAGTTCAGCTTTAGAAGGCAAAACGGCAGTTGTGCCGTCGGAAGATACTTGAAGAGTGAAAGAGGAAGAAGCAAAGTTAGAGTTGACATTTTTTTTTTTGCAAAATGCCATTAAGAACGTGAAGAAGAAGAACCAGAAAGATGCAGCCAAATTAGGTTGTTTTGCATATGTGCGCTACGATTTTGAATTACTCTCGTGTCTCAAATCTGGAGTCTTCTGAATTTTCTACCTTTTGTCTAAAACTCTCTTGCCATTCTACGTCTAAATTCATTGGTTCTGTTTGTTTATCTCCTAATTTACTGACTATCTAAACTCCAAAACAGAGAATATTCTCCCTTTTTCTATTTTCTCAGAAATTATCATATTAGGCGATTTCAATGTTCATCACCACTAATGACTTGCTCCTAGTTTTCATAATACAGCCGGTGAACGTGCATTTCAATTCTCCATCCAAAACGACCTTAAGTAGTGAATGCAGTTCCCTTCTAGTATCCCTGATCATTCTAAACCGTTTTTTAAAACTTTTAATCTTTATACTGTCAAGCTGTATCCTCTTCGATTGCTTTCTCATCTCTGCAACCTCTTCTAGCTTTTCAAGCCTTCCACAAGAAAGACTCACGCATATTTCGAGGAAATGTTTGTGACATTTCGGTACCCAAGCAGGTCAGACTTTTAGTCGTACTACTTTGATTTCCTATAGAATAATTTTTCTTCGTGGGAGGGGTCCCTATTCTTTTAAGAGGAGATGGCGATATATATATATATATATATATATATATATATATATATATATATATATATATATATATATATATATATATATATATATATATATATATATATATATATATATATATATATATATTTTTTTTTTATTTATAAAAATATTATTTTATAATATATATATATATATATATATATATATATATATATATATATATATATATATATATATATATATATATATATATATATATATATATATATATATATATATATATATATATATATATATATATATATATATATATATTATATATATATATATATATATATATATATATCTATATATATATATATATATATATATATATATATATATATATATATATATATATATATATATATATATATATATATATATATATATATATATATATATATATATATATATGTAAAAGGTGATCCTTATAATGCGTGAAAAAAGTTTTCTTAGAAAAATCTGACTCCTACATTCCGAATAGGTTACTATGGTAGTAAAAACATTCCTTAAAATATTTTAAGAAATGATGAATTAGAACATATTGCACATCTTTGTCAAAGTTTAACCCTGAGAACAAGCGTCCTGGTCCCCCACCCGTAGGAGTATTAACCGCTCATGGCGGGGGTTTCATAGCTGCTAATTATTCTTTGTTGCCCGGTTTGGCACAGTAATGTTAACGTCTCACTATTTGGAAATAGTTTAGTGTGTTCTGCTACTACTTGGAGTATGAATTCTTCATTCTTTTTAATGGTTTATTATATTCTTGGATATATGCCACTTCTCGCTCTGCAAAATTATTGTTAACTGATATTGCTGTTATAATGGATACTCCTTTTTAATAATCATTTCGTTCTAGCCATGTTTCAGGTTCTGTGTGTAAAATTGTTGTATCAATGTTCAATTTCTGCTAAAGGCGATTGTCCACTGTGTTGCAAAGTCTTGTAACTCACACTTGGAAATTGATGTCTTTGGAATTGTAATTCTCTTTGGAGGTGGGAATTCAGGTTCTCCTTTTTCCGTCAGCTCCATCTATGATCTCAGTGACAATTTTCTTTTTAATTTTTGTTAACACTTTTGCATCAAACAGCGATAAATGAATTAATTTTTCTGAAAGATACCAAAGATATTGTAAAAATTTATTTAAAGCAACATTTCCTACCTTTGAGTCTATTTTCTCATACAAATTTAAGGTATGTAATACATCAGTATCATTCCAAGGAGCTGCCGAAAGTTTGGATGCATCTATCTTCATTTTTTTTTGAAAACCTTCATTGCAAATATATAGAACCTGAATCCCATTCTCTTCTGTCTTTGTTAAATGAAATTGGTTATGAAACATCCATACTTTCAGTGAATACATAAATTTACTCATCCATCTAGATATACGCATTGGTCCAGGAGCATGGAATCGGATACCACCAAGAGTTACGCCACCAAAAAATTTAAAAACTAATATTATTATTAATTGACGGTAATCTCCAGACAAATCCTCTCTTTCACGGAGCACTTTCATAGCCTATTCTATATTATCCTCTTTAACATAAAGAAATATTTTTGCCTGAGTAATGCACTGTAGTCCAGTGATGAAGATATTTTGATCAATAATTTTCCAAATAGCTTGAAACCCTTGAAAAGGAGAAATTCAGGACCAGAAGAAACACCATAAAATGTGATGTCGGCATGGAAGATAAAGTAAAAAAAATTTTTGAGCTTATCTTCAATTAATATGCATGCTCCTGTGTAACAGCCAGTATTTGAAGCCGTTGTGTCAAAAGACATTCCAACGACTTGATCAGTAAGATTCCTTTTTTTCATTTGCTTTAGCTACAACATTAGCTAAATTGACTCCAGTTCCACTTTCTAACTTTAATACATCCAATAATTGTGTTGTGTTCTTTTCTGATACCAGAATTGGAAGCCTATCAACATGTTCTTTTGATGTTAGATCCTGCATCAACTTCCCTCCCCAGGGAACTGTCAATGGAGTCTCTGATTTAAATTCTTTCTTTAAATTTGTTTCCTTTGTCATTCGTTGCCGACAAATAGAAGACCGATTATATATATATATATATATATATATATATATATATATATATATATATATATATATATATATATATATATATATATATATATATATATATATATATATATGTCAATATAAAAATCTGTAATCCAGGTAACTATTGTAAAATATTTTCGTACATAATTATGTATTTCCATGGTGAATGGTCGAAATTGTGCAGAGGTTCATTACGTTTCATTAATATTAAACTTTATAATCCATGTGCAAGATGTTCCTATTGTCATAACTCAAAAAAATTTTGGCTACAAAGTTTTTTCCTGAAATACAACAAAACGATGAGGTAGGAGCAAAATAATTAAAACATTTGATTTTAAGGACCACCCTATATATATATATATATATATATATATATATATATATATATATATATATATATATATATATATATATATATATATATATATATATATATATATATATATATATATATATATAGCATCCGGTTTATTGCATGAAAGTAGTTGGAACGCAAAATGCTCACAATCTCATCAGTATTAGTACAGATGGAAAAATGTGTTCTTGGTCATTGGATATGCTATCCTACCCCCAGGTAACGTGTATATATATATATATATATATATATATATATATATATATATATATATATATATATATATATATATATATATATATATATATATATATATATATATATTATATTTTTATTTTTTTTTTATTTTTTTTTTTTTTATTTTTTTTTTATACAGAACATCGCCACTCACGGGCATAGCCCTTTTCAAGGAGGGGGCACACACAAAATACAAAAAAAAAAACTCATCCAAACACAGACCTAATGCACATCCCTCAGATGGCCACAGACGGAAGCCTTGAAGAGAGGAAGATTTAATACAGGAGGAAAAACAGATGATGGTGAGAGTTCCACAGAACAGAGGTGGCTGGAAAGGAGGAGGCACCACAACGGGCCAGCCTGGGGTTTCCTACATCCACACAAAATTGGTGAAAGGGCACCCCTTGTGCAACGAGGACGACGCAACGGTGGAGGAATGCGAGAGACCAAATCCCTCGAGCACCCTCCATTGTAGTACCTATAGAAAAGGGATAGTGCGCCAACGTCACGTCGCAGAGATAGTGGGTCAAGAGAGTTTGAAAGTAGGGGACAGTTTATTAATCTCTTAGCTTTAGACTGAACCCTATCCAGAAGAGAGGAGGAGCCGGAACCCCCCCAAATATGATCACAGTACTCCATACAAGGGCGAATAAGACACTTATATATTTGGAGTAACTGTTCAGAAGAAAGAAATTCTCGCAACCTGAACAGAATTCCCAGCTTCTTGGAGGCCGCTTTAGCCACCATTATGATATGAGGTTTCCAAGACAGTTTATTGTTTATGTTAAGACCAAGAATGTTAATGTTGTTTACAGGTGAGACGGGAGAGCCATCGAAGAAGATAGGAAAGTTAGGAGGTGTTTTTGAGAGGGAGATGTGAAGAAGTTGAGTTTTTAAAGAGTTGAATTTCACTAGATTGCTATGTCCCCACCGGGAAATCCCATCCAGATCGGCAAGAATAGAATCGGAAAGTTGAAGACGAGAAGCAACTCTACAGGCAAAAGAGGGAGCAGATTTGAAATGAGTAGAAGAATGTAAAGTTGAATCATCAGCATAAGAGTGAACAGAGTTAGAAGTGCAGTTGAGAAGATCGTTAATGAAAAGTAAGAATAAGGTTGGAGATAAAACAGAACCCTGAGTAGCACCACAGTTGACAGAAAAGGAGGAAGAGGTCGCTCCATCTACAAGTGCCGAAATGGAACGATCTGAGAGAAAACTAGACAAAAGTAAGCAAAGGGAAGAAGGAAACCCAAAGGAAGGGAGCTTGGAGAGCAGCGACGCATGCCACACCCGGTCGAAAGCCTTGGATATGTCAAGCGCTGTGGCAGTTACAAAAAAAATAACTACAAGATTACTAATTAAAAAAAAAAAACAAGGAAAAGTGAAAAAACAAAAAAAACACAATACTTTATTTTATAAAAATAATAAATTTCGAAATATAACTTAATAATAAATGTACCGATAATATAATAGATGCAATATAAAATAATATAAAAATAATATTTATACGGAAATATATGAAATATACAATATTATTGATACCCAATATAAAAAATAATAATAATATAAAAGATAACAAAAAAAATGAAAATAATATACAACAACAAAAAAAAACAACGTTTTTATTTCACAATTACCTTACTGTAATGTTACCCTCCCAATATCTCTATTTTTTACCCCTTTAAACTCAGGCCTCTTTCACTGTGCGCGTAAAAAAAAATCTTCCACTGGATCACAACAAATCAAAATTGTGACTCAATCCTTCCGATCTCCTCAGATACGGTGGCTATATAAAAAAACACTGGACACTACGGAAAGCAAAGCGTAGATTTTAAAAAAACACTGCTTCAAGAAAAAAAACTGGCAGGCAAAAAGCAAAAAAATACTGGATAATGCTTCATGCAAGAGCAAAAATTTAAATAAAAAAACAAGGCACTGCTTCAAAAAACTGGATAATGGCTTCAAGCAAGAGCGAAAATAATTCAGCTTCAGTCACAAAAAAAATAAGGCACAGCTTCAAGCAAAAGTATACCGCTTCAAGCAAAAGCAAAAATATAATTCCAGTCAAAACAAATCCAGTCCCAAAAAAAAGTCCAGTCACAAAAAAAAAAACTGAACGGAATCCCGTCCAGTTTTTCTTTCCCTTCCAACACAGTGCAGCTGAGCTGGAAAGAAAGAAAAACCCTCTTTCTTAACATCATACTAATAATAATAATAATAATAATAATAATAATAATAAATAATACACTTCATTTTAATAATTTCAATAATAATAATAATAATAATAATAATAATAATAATAATAATAATAATAATAAATAATAATAATAATAATACACTTCATTTTAATAATTTCAATAATAATAATAATAAAATAATAACCATCATCATAATCATATAACAAATAATAACAAGGATAATAATAAGGTTATAAAAATTAGTACCTGTTTACCAGAAAATCCTGTGTCTCACTTAATACTTCTTCACTTCTTCAATCTACTCAAACAAAACAAAATTTCAATTATTCACCTAAAAAAAGAAAAAAAATCATAATAAACCATTTACATACAAAACCACAATCACTCCCTTTCACACAGAGTGGGGAATGCCTGACGACTAAAACAAAAAAAAAAAAGACCGAATAGAAGGTTATTAAAACTAGAGAAACAGGAGGTGAAAAGATAGATTCCCTGGACACTCACCACTCATGCCTTTCATTCAACAATCATATAAAAATAATATATATATATATATATATATAATATATATATATATATATATATATATATATATATATATATATATATATATATATATATATATATATATATATATATAATATAAATATATATAAAAATTATAATAATAATAAGAAATATGATACAAACATACAAAAAAAAGACCATCTTCACCTACCGTACCCTCAAGTCTGCCTGCCTTACTGAAAAATTGACTGACAGACATACTTACATAAAAAAAACATCCTAAACACCACAGCGCCACCACACAAGACTCCCCGAAGTCCCTAAGGGCAGAAGACCATAGATCAGTAAGATAGGAAAGTATGTCACCAGTTGACCTCGAGCGTCGAAAGCCATACTAGTAATCAGAGAGAAGAGAATGAGACTCCAAATGATCCAGGAAATGAGAGTTGAGGAGAGTTTCAAAAATTTTAGACAGAACACAAGTGAGAGCTATAGGTCGATAGTTTGAAGGATCAGAGCGGCTACCCTTTTTCGGGATCGGTTGAACAAATGCACGCTTCCAGCAATGAGGAAAAGTATTAGTATTAAGGCATAGAGAGTAGAGTTGAACGAGAACAGGCGCTAACTCGGAAGTACACTCCCTCAGAACACGAGGGGAATGCCATCTGGGCCACTGGCCTTCCTGACGTTCATAGATTTCAGGATCCCATGCACCTGATCATGTGTAATTACAGGCAGGGACATGTGACACCTGAGAGGAGAAGGGGTAGGAGGTGGTATGCCAGAATCGAGCAGGGTGGAATTAGATGAGAAAAGGAGGCCGAAGAGATTAGCCTTTTCAGAGGGAGTATTTGAAATAGATCCATCAGAGCGAATAAGAGGAGGAAAGGCAGATTTACAGAAGTTATTATAGAAAATTTTGACAAGAGGCCAGAAATTTTTATCAGTAGGAGAGCCATGGAGGTCAGCGCACTTCCTTTTTATGAATGCACGCTTAGACCGTCGAAGAACATCCCTGCATCGATTCCGAGCGGAATGAAAATTAGCAAGAGTGATAGGAGAAGGAGAGTTTTTCCATTCACGATAAGCATTGTCTCTCTCCTAAAGGGCAAGAGAACAGTTGCCATCGAACCATGGATTTTGAGGAGAAAAAGATTTAGTTGAAGATGGGATGAATCTGCCCATCCCATCAAGGATCACTGCCCCTACCTTTTCAGCAGAGACAGAAGCATCCCCAGAGATAAAGCAAGATTCACTCCAATGATAGTTAGCAAAGAAGCGGCGCATTGCCCCCCAATTAGCCCGATTAAAGTGCCAGAAAGTACGTTTAGGGCATGGTGGAGCTGTTGGAGAGAAAGCATTATAACTAAGAGCTATAAGATTATGGTCAGAGTTACCAATAGGAGGGAAAATGGTGTATTTATAACTAGAAGGAGTAGTGGTGAAGCATAAATCAAGTGTATTCAAGAATTGGTTAGGACGATCTGGAATGTGTGTGGATTCCCTAATCAACTGCTCCAGATCGTTGAGAATGCTGAATGATTTGGCCTCCCTCCCACCTGTATCAGTATGAGAGGAGCCCAACCATTCAGTGTGATGTACGTTGAAATCCCCTAAATAGAAGACTTCAGCATTTGGATGAGAAGTAGTAAGACATTGAAAAAAACTGGAAAATCTGTTCCATTAGGGGAGCAGGAGCAGAAACACAAGATAATTGTAGTAGTAGGAAGACAGATTTTAAGCCATAAAACATCGAAATTAGGAGATTCTAGATTTACGAGACGTTTCACAGGAGTGTTAATGTTAATATAGGCACAGACTCCACCATTTAGTCGGAAATTGTGAAAAAAGTTGTAGTTTGAGACATTAAGATTGCTAGAGAAAGAATCCCTGTCCAGCTGGGTCTCAGACAGAAGCAATAGGTTAGGACGAGGGGTAGTGAGTTGGTGTTCAACATACGCGAGATTAGATCGAAGGCCACGGACGTTGGCAAAGTCAATAGAAAGCCCTCACCTGCACCCACCCACACGCCCTTTCATTCTCGTCATTAGAAGAGCACATAAGCACTCACCCATATATATATATATATATATATATATATATATATATATATATATATATATATATATATATATATATATATATATATATATATATATATATAGAGAGAGAGAGAGAGAGAGAGAGAAAATATTACCTTTAATATATGTGCTCTTACAATATTGTGTTGAACATATATATATATATATATATATATATATATATATATATATATATATATATATATATATATATATATATATATATATATATATATATATATATATATATATATATATATATATATATATATTTAGAGAGAGAGAGAAAAAAAATTACCTTAAATATATGCGCTCTTACAATATTGTGTGTTGAATATATGGAGAGTGAAAAGGAAGTTAGCAAATTAAATAGTAAAGTACTAAAAGCTGAACATTCATACAAACATGAAATAGACTCTGTTATGAGTAAATTTTATAAGAGAATGAAAGAACTAATGATGTAGTAGGCCCCCTGGGACTAGAAAACAGGAGCTACTGAGGAGGTAAGTGGGTAGAAAATGAGCAGATAATTGGTAATTCATGATATAAAAATTATCCAAGCCTTCTGTGGATGGGAAAGTTTCCAAGGGACTGTAACCAGTTACGTTGATTACAGTACTCTAGGTAAAGACTTCAGAAATGTATTTCCACAAGTTCTTATATCCTGTGGCTTATTGCTGCAGTGATTTTGTCCCTTTAATTGTGAATTCTAATTTGAAACTGGAAAGGATTTCCAACAATTGTTTCATTGCAAAGGTATCTTTATAGCACAAAGGAAAGGAAAACTAATGTCAACAATGAAGAGTAAGATTTATTTACCTTTGAAGTTATGCGAAAGATGTTACTCATCTACCTGTGATTTTGAGTCTACAAGTGACAACATTTGAAAGAAATCATTGAATTAATGTGCATTGAAGAATGTAAATTGAACTTTACGGATGTGAAATGTTTGATGTTTGTTGCTCAAAATAAGTTAAATTATTTTATTCAACAAAATGAAGTGGAATTTTTTTATATTTGAAGTAGAGTTTGTTTGCTTATTCCTATGTAGTTCCTTCTAATCTATTAATAGATCAACAACTTTCATAAAATACTTTCGTACCAACTTTTAAGTTGTTTATTTATGAGCTTCGAAAATTTCTTTAAACAAGAATATCTCTTAAGGAACTCTGCTTGAATTAAGGAAATTGAAGAAGTTGTAGAATTGTATGGTAAAATTTTGGAATTGAATGGAAGGTAATGTAGAACAGATTTTTTTTCAATAGAAAATCTTTTATACTTCGAAAGTTTTTTTTTTTCGAAATATAAATAACATTTAAGTTGATATACTATAAAACTAAAATGTATAACTACAAAAATATAATTCGGTAAACAATGCTTTCTGTAAATTTTGTGGAATTTGAAGAATGAAAAAATCATTTGAAAGTGAGCTTAAAAGTTATGAGACTCAGAAACTGTTTCTATTTTAAAGTTTATTATTATTATTATTAATATATTATTATTATTATTATTATTATTATTATTATTATTATTATTATTATTATTATTATTATTATTATTATTATTATAGGAGTCAATGCAACTTCAGCATAAGCAATCGAGGGCTGTTGCTGTTACATGCATGGGATTCCCTCTCACTGATGTAAACAATTTCATTGTCGGTTCTGAAGAAGGAGCAGTTTTTACAGGTAAAACACTTTATTATTTCCTAAACTGTTTTCTGTATACACACAAACACACTGTGTGTGTATATATATATATATATATATATATATATATAATATATATATATATATATATATATATATATATATATATATATATATATATATATATATATATATCAACCTACTGGCCACACACTTCGCTAAGCAAAGTAGCTTACCTACCCACCCACAAAACAGGAAAATAATAAGAAAACTGAAAAAGCTACGCAACAACCAAAACAACTTAAACGTCATCACACCCACAAACACTCAAAACACCATTAAAACTATCAAAAACTCTCCAGCAACAGGACCAGACAACATATCAAATATTCACCTAAAACACCTATCCAACCACACAATCACATACATAACCTCCATCTTCAACAAATCCATCCAACTCAACTATATCCCCCCCCAATGGAAAAAAGCATTAATCATCCCTAAACTAAAACCTGGTAAAGACCCTTCAAACCCCTCCTCCTACCGCCCAATCTCCCTTTTATCCACCATCTCAAAACTTCTTGAAAAACTAATCCTAAATTCTATCCTCCAATTCATCCCACAACAAAACTTCTAACACGGGTTCAAATCCAACCACTCCACCACCACTGCCCTTACCAACGTCATCCAACCTATAATAAACGGACTAAACCATACACCTTATCACAAAACTATACTAATAGCAATTGACATAAACAAAGCCTTCGATACTGTCCCGAAACATAATCTTATCCATAAAATCCTCCATTCCAACATCCCAACAAACACTAAGAAATGGCTAACCAACTTCCTATCAGGAAGAACCGCCCAAATACAACAAAACGGCCATAAATCACGTACCATCAACTTAAGAAACGGAGTTCCGCAAGGAGCCATACTCTCCCCCACTCTATTCAACCTGTACACAGCAGACCTCCCTCAACCCCAAACAACTTTCACCCGCATAATATCATATGCCGACGACTTAACTATTACCACCACTCACAAAAAACCTCACCACCGCAACATCTCTCACACAAGACTACATAACACAACTCCAAACTTGGCTAGTAGAAAACAGGATGACGGCATCCCCAAACAAATCCTCCATAACCCCTTATAACAACAGACAAACACATATCCAACACCCACCCACAAGTCCTACTAAACAACACCCCCATACCCCTCAACAAAACCCCAAAAATTCTCGGCCTAACATTCGACACTTACCTCACTTTCTCCAAGCACATTCAAAATACCACATCAGCCGCAAACAGAAAACTCAACATCCTCAAAACAGTGGCCAACACAGACATAAACAACAACATACAAACCTCAATTGCTATCTACAAGCAATTTATACGCCCCACCATTAACTACGCCTCCCCTGTCTGGCACCCTCTGCTCTCCGACCAAAACTTAACGACACTCCAAATAACGCAAAATAAAGCCCTTCGCACCATCACCGGCTGCACACGCACAACCCCTCAACAACACCTACATAACGAAACCAAGATACTACCTATAAGGAATCACCTCGAAATGATAGGCACCCAATTTTACGCAAAAACACGTCTACCTACTCACCCATGTCACAATACTCTCCTACAACCTACCCCACAGAGACTAACACAGCCTCCATCGTCCTACCGGCGCCTTTTACAAACAGATCCTAAATCACATCCCCCCTCCTCCCCCCAATACCACAACAACCAAACATATACACACTCAACTAACACATTCATATATGATCAACAGACCTCCAAACAGCATCCTTAACGAATCCCCTCCCGAAATAAACATCGACTCCAATAACCTCCCAAGACACTTACAAATCTCACTAGCAAGATTGAGATGCGGGCACCACCCAAACTTACAACATTACAAACACAAATTCAATTTAAATCAGGCAACATCTTCCACTTGTACCAGATGCAAAAGGGCCCCGGAGACCGTAAATCACTTTCTTCTAGACTGTCCCTCCAACTGTCGCCCCAAAATCTTCTGGGGCATCACTTGTTTGGAAGATCTCTGGACGAGACCGACTGCGGCGGGAGGCTTCATTAGCGAAGTGTGGCCGCCTCAACAGGGGGTGAGAAGGTAAAAAAAAAAAAGGTATATATATATATATATATATATATATATATATATATATATATATATATATATATATATATATATATATATATATATATATATATATATATATATATATATATATATATATATATATATATATATATATATATGTTCGTGTGCGCGTGCGTGCGCTTTAATGATTTAGGTAAACGTTTATTTAAATTTGTAAATATGCAAGTCTCTACGAGTGGCCTTACTACTACTTTAGCAATTTTATCCCTAGAAACAAGATTTATTTATTTTATCTATTATATGTTTAGCGTTTTTACTATATCAAATTAGATGATTGAGGAAGGAAATTTTATGTCCCTTGAGCAGGTTTGTACCAGTAGTTTCATGCATCCTTCATGGATATCACTCCATAAAGAAATTAAGATTAACAGTACTAAATAATAATTAATCAGGCTATCAAGCCATTTAATATGATAAAATGAAATTATAATTCAAATTTATAAGTATATAAGCTTAATGTAGGATAGACTACTTGGTAGGTGGGCAGCCAATGATTTGATTTGTATCAAACTTTGAAAATGATGTTGGAAAGATAAAGTGGTTAGATGCACGACAGAATATTTCAAATAAGGTTCTAAATATCGGAATAAATCCTTTCAACTTCTGTAGCAAACATGATAAGTAGGAAGTCATAAACTTACAGTTTGTGTTATCCACAGAGGAGATCTTGCGATCACATTTCATTCTTCTGGGGTTTCAGTAGCAACCAACCAAAGTCAAGCAATGCCAACATGTGTTTGAACCCATATTTGAGTGAGATTTTTCCATCTCGTTATTGCTAAAATTTATCACAATGGCTGTTTTGCCCATGTTGGCATTATTTGACTCTGGTTGGTTACCCCTGTAACCGAGAAGCGTCCCAGAATAATGACAAGAGTTTACAGTAGGGGTCTGAAGTAACTTTTTTTCAAGCATTCTAATAGGTACAGAGTTCCTCAAATGGATTATATATATATATATATATATATATATATATATATATATAATATATATATATATATATATATATATATATATATAATATATATATATATATATATATATATATATATATATATATATACCTTTTTTTTTTTACCTTCTCACCCCCTGACCACCCCTTGTTGAGGCGGCCACACTTCGCTAATGAAGCCTCCCGCCGCAGTCGGTCTCGTCCAGAGATCTTCCAAAGAAGTGATGCCCCAGAAGATTTTGGGGCGATAGTTGGAAGGACAGCGTAAAAGAAAGTGATATATATATATATATATATATATATATATATATATATATATATATATATATATATATATATATATATATATATATATATATATATATATATATATATATATATATATATATTAAACCTAACAAACCATGGTTTAGCACTGCTTGTTCTCGCTCTATCCACCGCAGGGATGTTGCCTTCAGGGATTACAGTCGTCTTCAAACTCCAGCAACTCATGCAACTTATATTTCATCTCCGTATAGTGCAAAATCTATCCTTCGTATCACTAAAAACTTTTCTCCGTATAATATGCAATAATCTTTCTAGTTCCTCTTCTTCACGTTCTTTCTGGCATTTTGCAAAAAATGTCAACTCTAACTTTGATTCTTCCTCTTTCCCTCCTTCAGTATCTTCCGACGGCACAACTGCTGGTTTACCTTCTTCTAAAGCCTAACTCTTCGCCCAAACTTTTGCCTTTAACTCTACCTTAGACGATTCCGGAGCTACTCCTCCTCCTTCAACCCCCTCCAACTCATTTATGCCTAAAATTAGAATTTCTTCTAAAGATGTCATTTCTGCTCCCTCTGAGCTTAATACTAAGAAGTCGTATGGTCCCAATGGTATTCCTCCTGTGGTTCTCAAAACTTTTGCTTCTGAGCTTGCACCCTGCCTTGGTAAACTATTTCGTCTTTGTCTCTATACTTCAGCCTTCCCTTCTTGTTGGAAACGTGCGCTCATTCAGCCTGTTCCGAAGAAGGAGGACCCCTCTCAACCCTCTAACTACCGTCCAATTTCTTTGAACTCCGTTCTTTCTAAAGATTTTGAATCTATCCTTAACAGGAAGATTTGGAAACATCCCAATTCTTCTAATCTTATCTCTGATCGCCAGTATGGCTTTCGTAAGAAACGCTCTATTGGTGATCTTCTCTCCCTTCTCTCATTGACTCTTGGTCCTCCGCTCTTCGGCATTTCGGTGAATCCTTTGCTGTAGCGCTGGACATATCGAAAGCCTTCGATAAAGTCTGGCACAAAGCTTTGATTTCTAAACTTTCCTCTTTCGGTATCTATCCTTCTCTCTGTGACCTTCTCACTAATTTTTTTCTGGTCGTTCTATAGCAGCTGCTGTAGACGGCCACCGTTCTTCCTTTAAATCTATTAATAGTGGTGTTCCTCAGGGTTCTGTTCTATCTCCAACACTTTTTCTGCTTTCCATTAATGAGCTTTCTATTACCTCATCTCCTATCCACTCCTATTCTGATGATTCCACCCTTCATTTCTCCTTCCAGTTTTAAAAACGCCCCACCCAACAGCAGCCAATATTGCCTATCTGAACCATATTTAGTGTTACAGAAATTTTCAAATATAGTAAAATATTCTGACACATGTTTTCCTGAAATAAATGACATATACGGTGTCGTCGTAACAGGGGGAATACTTTGATATATAGGAGTTTTAAAATATGGAATTTGAGTTGTAGAAAGCGGGGTATGAAATGGCAGTTGGGGAGGGTACATTTGCGTAACTGAAGGGGTTATACTACAGATTGGGGTACAATACACAGTTGTTACATTAACTTCACCTGTACTACCAAAAGAAGTTACAATAGTATGAAACTTACGTCCTTCCGTTTCAGAACTTTCACTTATAGAACCCACGAGAGGTGGAAGCTGCGAACGTCTTATTTTCGCAGTATGCTTTTCTGTATTCATTCGAAAGAGCATGTTCATAGTTGATAATGAAAGTTTTCCTTCCTTGTATTCAATTTTCTGTGGCTCAGGCAAATCATCCAAAAGTGTCAATAAATCTTCTTCTAAATCATCTCTCTCCAAACCTTCCTCCGGCATTACATCTGTTCCTTTACCATGAACTTCCTGAATCCTTTCACTAGTCATTTTTCTCTACCTTTTTAAAATATTAAATAAATAGACAAATTAGAAACTCATTTTACATACAAATGTGCATAAATAATAATTAGATACAATTTTAAATTATTGTAAATTATCAGTCATGCATTTTAAATTAATGTAAGGTATCAAAATATAGGTGATAACTAATACCCCAGAGAAAGAGAGATCTCGGTAGGACCTCTAATATTGTGAGCGATCCAATTACCCACAATATCACACTGATTACTTATAAAATGTTTTGACCAATTTTTTGTATTTAAGATCTAAGTTTAAAGTAGGTAAATACTAAGGGCTTACGAGCTCGTTAGAGACTCTTTCAACAACTGGGGAAAAAGAAAAGTTACCACCTAACTCTTTATTTACAAAATTATCACTTCAATAATTTAAACCTTTTAAATAAACACTTAATTGTATTACTGTTACAAATAATTTACTATACATCATAATAATTGCAATAAATGAAATACTTAAATTTATAGTATCCTTTTCCGCGGTTTTCATAAATATTCGTCTAGTAGTTTTAAATCTAGTAGATTAAGGTTTTGTTTAGTACCTTTTTCTTTCTGCTTATTGGTGAGTTTTGTAGAGTAAGTCCATTAAATATTAATCCACAACAGTTGATGAATTGATTACAGTTCAACTAAATATTGATCATTAAAAATAAAACAGTCAATCAAGGATGTAAATCAAAAAATGTTCATCAATAACTATTAATCAAAAACTGTTAATCAAAAATTGTTGCAAAAATATTAATCAAAGACTGTTGCAAAAATATTATCAAAGATTTGTTGACCAAAAACTATTGACCAATTTCTGTCGGTAAAATAATTAAACAAAAATTAGTACACAATGAAAAATATAGCACAGCATACAAAAAATAATAAATAAATTATATTAAAATACACAATTTAGAAAGCCAGAAGGGCAAGACTTTGTCTTTTAACAAACTTTTTTTCAATAACTATAATCATTTATATTATACGTAAGTTTTAAATTCTAGTTGGTTTTCAAAATTTAAACGGTTACATATATATTATAGAGGCCGAATACCTGCCATGTTTCAAAAGAGTTTGGGGAAATTCCAGAAACAGAGTCGTATTAATTACCGAATTGTTCCGATACACGGCGAATGAAATTGCATATGTCAAAGAGGTTTGAAAAAAATTATAAAGGGAGCGTTCTTAGGATTTTACCAGTGGAGTATTTGTAAGTTTGATCATCGTGGTCAAGTCTGAGGTTTGAGAAGTTGAACGGAGAATGGATGAGACTGTGTTGAAAGGTCTAAGATTATACCTATCAAGCTAATCAGAAGATGAATCATTTGAAAAGTGGGGATTTATTCTTCATTAGGGTTGGGGGGAAACTTCGTTAATATTTAATATTCCCTCGATTCCAGGAAAATTGGCATTTTCAATTTTTTAGGAAAATAATATGAACAACAGAAGCCATTTTCCATCATTACAACTCGAGCCATCCTATCGTAAATGACGAGTTATCCATGTTTTGAAAGCTTTCAAAAACAATAATTAACATGCGGTTAATATGCTAATGTAAGTTATGGCACACTTGATATGACAAAGGAATGACTGAAAAAAAAAAAATAAGGAATTCAATAAAACTTAAAAAGTTCAGTTAGATATTTACAAATACATTATAGTTTATTGTAGTAAGAGACTGTGTTTGCTTTGGTTGCAAAATATAATTGCAACAATTTCTATATATACAGTATTGTGTTTTACAGCTTGTCGTCATGGAAGCAAAGCTGGTATTCTAGACATTTATGATGGTCACCAGGCTCCTGTAACTGGACTTAGCACTCATTGTGCCCCAGGGCCAGTTGATTTCTCCCATTTATTTTTAACTTCTTCAATGGATTGGACCGTTAAACTCTGGTCTGTTAAGGTAGTATAAAATATTATTAATCTTTAAATTGGTAAATATATTTTTTTTTTTCATTTGAATTTTTATTGCAAATTTTTATTGGTACAGAAAAATAAATATTTTGTAAATGATCTATTTTGGTTATTATTTATGAATTCTTATCTCTGAAATTAGAATATTAAAGTAGCATCTTCGTTCGTAGCAAGTTCGTTCTTATATTCCTTAGTATTGAAAATTTTATCTCACTTCAGCCCTTAATATTAATATTTATATTGAGGTTGGAGTCTCTGCATTTTTTCTGAACCCGATTCTGATTCCACAGCCATGCCAACTTTCTAGAGCTATTAGTCTTTTGACCAAATAAATCTGTTATATTTTAAATGATGATATTTTTTTTTAAAAATACCACATAACACCATATCTTTAAAAAGGTGCTCTGCCACTACAATACGGAGTTTATCATTAAGAACTTCTGTCTATGATCTGTGAAATATATTAATGTTAATTTACGATATATATATATATATATATATATATATATATATATATATATATATATATATATATATATATATATATATATATATATATATATATATATATATAGGAACCGACCGGGGCCCCCCGGCCAACCCCGGCCATTTTTACTGACCCCGGCCCCGGCCCCGGCCCCGGCCCCGGCTAAAAATCAGGGAAAACCGGGGTTGCCGGCCGGGGTTAAAATGGCAAATTATACAAAAAAAAAATTTTTTTTTTTTTTTTTTTATTTTCAGCCGATTCTGCTGAAACTTTCAGTGTATATAGATTTTTTACCGGTAAGAAAAGTCCCTTTCTAGCGTTTTTCCGAGTCTATTACGGTTAAAAAAAAATTTTTTTGTGGAAATTTTACCCTTTTTCAATAGAATGGTGGTGCCAAACCACTTTTTAGAATGAGCTGAAAGTTGGACTATTTATTCAAAATTATATGGGCTACAAAAGCCTCTAATAGACTTTTGTTTCCAGAGTTATAGAAAAAATGTTATAAGCCAAAAACTGACCAACTATAAGAAAAAAAAAATTTTTTGAAAAAAAAAATCCACCTTTTCAGACAAAATCTTTTTTTAAAAAAATACAACTATAACATTTCCTATTTTTGGTGTGTATAGAGGAGGGGTGGGGCTACAAATTCCTCTATGTACTTTATTCGATGAGATTCGTTGGTTTTGAGATATAGCCTTCAAAAAGGTCCATTTTTGGCCAAATTTCAAAAATTCCCAAAGTTTGAGGGGCTATATCTCGCTTCAAACAAAGGGCATTTAAAAATGCACTAAATAAAAATTGTTGCCCTGTTCCTCTTCTAAACAATATTCACAAATAAAAAAAAATAGTAGGTAGCATTTTTTTTTTAAAATAATTTTTTCCTCCAGAAGGGTACGATTTTTGCAAAAAAAAATTTCTAGACGTGATATTAAAAATCTATTCCCACCAATGCAAGAAATTGGGGCAAAGGTATTCAGTTAAATTTTCAGCTCATGTGGACCAGTGGTTTGACCCAGTTATTCATTTTTTTCAACTTTGGGTCCAAATAAGTTTCAAACCGTTATAGACTCAAAAAAATGCTCGAAATCAACTCAGAACTTCGTGAAAAAATTCACATATTTTGAAAATTTCAGCTCAATCATTCAAATAATAAAAAAAATTTCAAACAAAATATAAGAAAATTAAGATTTTTTTTCTTTTCTGTTTCTTTTGACCGCTCCTTTTCTGCTAGTGAATGTTCATCTTTGTGTTTTGATTTTAGATACTCCAAAAAGATTTGTTTGAAATTTTTTTTTACTTGTAGCACCCGGAGGTTCTCTTCTAATTTTCTGACTGCAGATGTTACATTTAGCTATTTCGAGCCTATCCTGAAACATTGTAAAGTATTCAAATACTGCAGAAGCTGATCTTTTAGCCATATTGACTGAAAGTAAAAACAAAATAATAATTTTTAAATAATGCAGCTAAATGATACAAGTTTGATACATAGCAATAAAATAACAATGATATGTATAAATACAGGTTAAATTGATAATTTTATATCTTACATTTTTTCAAACTTTACCTTTGGGTCTTACCTAGGTAAACGTGTTAAATCATTATTATGAATTAGAATAATTTTTTTTTTAATTTTTGTACTTTTTTTAAACTTTAACTATACAAAACTGTAATTTTCTGATTTTTTTTTTAGAGAAAATGCATGTAATCATTAATTTAAGTGAATGTTGGCTATTCTACTCCTTCCTTACAATTAAATAAACCTTATATCTAATTTTCTTAACCTAAAATTTCAGTGCTTTTGACCTCTTTACAAATTTTAGGAAACCCCGGCCATAACCCCGGCCCCGGCCAAATTTGGGTGACCCTGGCCCCGGCCCCGGCCAAATTCCAGCCCCGGTCGGTTCCTATATATATATATATATATATATATATATATATATATATATATATATATATATATATATATATATATATATATATATATTATTTAATGGAGCGTTACCAAAATTTTAACCGATACCTATATCTATAATTTCAAACCACCCGAAACCAATACCTCTAAATTTACCTATACCAATTTTTTTTTTACTGAATTCATGAAGGTTGAAACAAGATTCAAAATATCCAATGATCATAAAATTTAGGTTTTATGCTAACTGTAATCCTAGTTATTTTATAGTCACATTGCTAAAAAAAAACTATTGATAGGTGAAATTGGGTTGGTGACACCAAGACTTTGCATCTGACTTGCCCTATTGCATGGTCTATTTTCTTCATTAATTTCTGCAACATTCGCGGTGTTCAATATAATTTTCATTTTGTTGAGCACCATCTCTCTTCTTTTAGACCTAATCTCTTATTCTTGACAGAAACTCAGGTGCTTGAGCGTTCTGATAGCAAACCATTTTCTGTCTCCTCATACTACTGTCTCTATCTTCAATTTTCATCCAAAGGGGTTGTTATGCGTATGTGCTCTACGATTTTTTTTACACATGTGTCTAATCTGTAGTCTTCTGAATTTTCCACCTTGTGGCCAAAGCTCTCTTCCCATTTACGTCTAAATTCATTTGTTCTGTTTATTTATCTCTTAATTTACTAACTATCTAAACAGAGAACATTCTCTCTTCTTCTCCTTTCTCAGAAATTATCATATTAGGTGATTTCAATGTTCACAGCCGGCAATGTCTTCAAGTTTTCATGATACAGCCGGTGAACGTGCCTTTCAATTCTCCATTCAAAACGACCTTGTGTAGTGGGTGCAGCTCCCTACTAGTATCCCTAATCGTCTTGGAGATAAACCCAACATTTCTAGACCCTTTTTTAAAACTTCTAATCCTTCTCCTAATACTGTCAAAACTTTCACTTTCTTATTTCTATATCCTCTTCTATCTTTTCAAGTTTTCCGCAAGAAAAACTCCCGCGTATTTCGAGGAAACGTTTATGACTTTTGGTTGGACTTTTCGTACTTCTTTTATTTATTGTGGAATGATTATCACTTCCGTGAGAGGGGTTCGGATGCTTGTGCAGAGCGTGTTACTGTTGATTCACTGTGGCATGGAGACTACATTCTAAAATCTTTCCCTTGTACTAAACCTTAACAAACCTTGGCATAACTCTATCATTCTCGTGCTGTTTGCCGCAGGGTTGCTGCCATCAGAAATTACCGTTGTCTTCAGACTTCACAAAATCATGCAATTTACATTTCACCCCGGAATCCTGCAAAATCTGTTCTTATTTTTGTGACACCAAAATCTTATTTCTCAATACAAAATGCGATTATTTTTCTGATTCCTCTTCCTTACTCTCTTCAGGTAGTTTGTAAAAAATGTCAACTCAAACTTTGCCTCTTCCTTTTTCCCTATACTAGTATTTTCTTTAGCACAATTGCCTTTTTACCTTCTTCAAAAACTCTTTTCCTCAGACTTTTGCACTAGTTCAATTTTAGATGATTAAGGAATTATACATACCTCTTTCTTCAACCCTCCCCCCCCCTCATTCATTTATGTCTAAAATTGTAATTTCTTCCAAAGAAGTCCATTTCTTCTCATTTAGTTTTAAACTAAGAAGTCGTATGGTACTTATAGTATCTTCCTGTGATAATCAAAATTTGTGCTTTTTAGCTTGCACCCTGCTTTGGCAAAATATTTCGTCTCTGTCTTTCTACTTCAACCTTCCCTTCTCGCTGGAAACGTGCTCATATTCAGCATGTGCCGAAAAAAGAGGGACCTCTCTAACCCTTCAATTACCGTTCCATTTCATGAACCTCCTTTCATTCTAAAAATTCTTGTTAAGAGTTGGAAAGATCTTAAATCTTCTAATGTTATCTCTGATCGCCAGTATGTCTTTCGTAAAAAAGTTCTACTGGTGATTTTCTTTCCCTTCTCTCTGACTCTTGGTAATCTTCTCTTCGGCATCTCAGTAAATCTTTTGGTGTCGCTCTAGACATATCGAAAACTCCGATAGTGTTGCACAAATCTTTAATTTTTAAACTTCCCTCTTTTCGGAATTTATCCTCTCTTGATTTTTTTTCGGTCGTTCTATAGCAGCTGTGGTAGACAGACTGCCACAGTTCTTCCTTTAAATCTATTAATAATGGTGTTCCTCACGGATCTGTCGGATCTGTCCTAATTCCAACTCTTTTTCTAGTTTTCATTAAAGACCTTCTCTCAATTGCTTAGTCACTTATCCACTCCTATGCTAATGACTCTACCCTTCATTACTTCTTCCATTTTGAAAGAGGCTACTCCCAACAGCAGTTAATTGACGCAAGAATTGTGGCCTTGGAGCAACTGATCTCTAACCATTCTCGTATATCATCTGGGGCAGAGAAAATAAGATGTTTTCAATGTCTCAAAAATTCAGTTCCTCCATCTCTCTACTAGACACAACCTAACCTTCCACACAACAATGACATCTTCGAAAACACACAACTTAAACCTTCGTCCCACCTTAATTTTCTGTTTTTTTCGTGATCTTTCTTAGAAGGAACATATTAGTTCTCTTTCTAAACAAGTTTCCAAGAGGTTGGGCGTTCTGAGTCACCTTCCTAATTTTTTCACTTGCCCTTTTATGAAGTATGGGTTAACATCTGGGATGGGTCACTTACACAGCTTTCCTTGAAATGGTGGAATCTAGAGCTTTTCGTCTTAACACGCGCTCACTAATTCTCTCTAGTCTCTTTCTGCCAGATGAATTGTTGTGTAATACTCTGTATGCTTTCTCTATTACATCGGACACTGCTATATATATATATATATATATATATATATATATATATATATATATATATATATATATATATATTATATATATATATATATATATATATATATATATATATATATATATATATAGTGGAACTCCAATATTCGTCATTAATCGTTCCCGAGGGGATGATGAATATCGAAAAAGACGAATATCGAACAATTTTTCCCATAGGAATGAAATAAAAATGGATTAATTCGTTCTCAGCCTCGAATTTTGACTATCTATTCTTTAACAAAAAAAAATTTACTCTAGAATCGATTTCCGAAATCATTTCAAACACTGTACAATTTAACTACAGTACAGATTAACCAGCGTACTGGTTAATAATGTAGGTGCGTCTTGGCATCTTCTTCCAAAACAACCCTGTTTCGTCACAATTGAAAACTTGCTGAGGGACATATTCCTCGGTATCTACGAAGTTCTTAATATCTATCACAAACTGTTTAGCTCCTGCATTCGAACTTGCAGCCTCGCCATTTCTAACTACACTATGAATGACTGTGCGCGATTTAAAATTGCGGAACCAGCCACTACTTGCCTTGAAATTGGCATCATCAGCGCTAGTCGATGGCTTAGGCCCATCTTTCTGTAAATCTTGAAAGAGTGACTTCGCTTTCTCGCAAATTATAGCTTCTGAAATACTATCACCAGCCATTTGATTTTCAGTTATCCAAACTAATAACTTTTCCATGTTCTCAATCAGTGGTGATCTTTTAGAAAAAAGAATTGTTACACCTTCTTCGACTTAAGCTGATTTAATAGCATCCTTTTTTATTATGCTAGCAATGGTAGTTCTCGGCATATCAAATTCCTTTACTAAATCGGCGACACGTGTTCCAGCTTCAAACTTCGCTATAATTTTTTCCTTTAAATCAATAATACTTCGCACTGCTTTTTTTCCCCCCCCACCATTATCGTCACTGCACTTCTTACAACCCATGGTCACTATATTTCTTTAATACTAAACTTCAAAAACTGCAAAATATTTAAAAAAATAACAAGGCTTTCGTAGGTAGGATGAATATTGACGAATATCGAAAAAAAATTTACGAAAAAACGGCGAATATTGAAAAAGACGAATATTGGAGTTCCACTCTATATATATATATATATATATATATATATATATATATATATATATATATATATATATATATATATATATATATATATATATATATATATATATATATATATATATATATATATATATATATTGATGCGAATCATTAATTAAACACAATTTCTTACCAAGAGTTGATACGCAGCCAAATTGCCGCAGCCGCAAGTGCGCTCATGTTTATTCCTATTTAACCCATATTTATTTGCGACAGTCGCGCCGCACCGTTTAAAAAATAGGATTGTTTGCATATTTTTTGACGCTGCAAATTTTTAGCCGAATGTGTGCGTACTCTCATTGAAAATTGTTCGTTTTATTTTCGCGAATGAAACTGCAAGTTCGCGCCTAGTCTTAAAAATGTTAGTTGTTCAGTTCCTCCACTTTAATCAAATAATTGTGTATATCTTCAATCTTTTGAAAGTCGAATATATTCCAATATATGGTTTTGCTTTGAAATATCACTCATCATTTGTAATTATGAGAGCCCTTAATGCTGTGACTGTTGCACAAGCGCTGCCTTTACCTCTGATTCACAGCATATCCCAAAGCTGTATGGTACATTTTATTTTTAGGTCTGTTATTATGTTTAGATTTTTATGTTTCCCCATATTATTCACCTCTTTCTTGGTTCTAAGCTTTAAAACTTACAGAAAGAACCACTGTTCAAACGCATTTTTTTTTTTTTTTTTTTTTTTTTTTATTTAAGATATAACCTACAAAATCAGCCTTATGTTTAAAGTAATAAAACTAGTTTTAAGTTTATTTCCTGTGTTTTGATACTACCTTTTATCAAAACCTTAAAAGCGTAATTATCGGTAAGTTACCAGTAACCATTAACTGTTTACTGATTATTTATGAATTAATGTATTATTAACGTTTCGTTACCGAATTAACACCTGACAACATTAACTTTTCGATTAGCGATGACCACCTTTGGAAAAAAAAAATACACTGTCGTTTCCTCTTTCTGATCAATAAATGAGGTTTGTAATTCTTCGGAATTAGCAACTCAAATTCTCCTATCTAATAAATTGACGATCATATTTAATTTGTTAAAGAATATTTTCAGTGTGGTTTCGGTGATATTTTAATATTTCATTTGGCAATTTTAGTAAACACTCAATATATTATTAAAGATATTTAAAATTACTTTAAATTTTTCGACAGGAAAACAAACCATTATATTCCTTTGAAGATAACGGAGATTATGTTTTTGATGTGGCATTTTCTCCTATTCATCCGGCGCTCTTTACTACTGTTGATGGATCTGGAAGGATTGACTTGTGGAACCTTAATCAAGACACAGAGGTATGTTTATTTTTTTTCCTAATGATCTTTATTCTATTATTTTGACAAACTAATTGTAAATTGAAATCCTTATTTATTGTTTTTTAAAATCATTATTTTATTTTTTATCCTTTAATAATTATTCTTCACTTATATACTTTAATAGAAAGAAACAGAATAAAGAAGAAAAGTAAATTTTTAATCTTGTTTTAAGTGTCAGTCATAAAATGTAAAATCAATTTTTATAATTTTGAAAGCAATATATATATTATTATTATTAAGAACCCCGTAATTACAGGGGCCTCTTCATTAGTTTGGTAACAATATATATATATATATATATATATATATATATATATATATATATATATATATATATATATATATATATATATATATATATATATATATATATATATATATTGTTACCAAACTAATGAAGAGGCCCCTGTAATTACGGGTTCTTCCGTTTGAGGCTCTTGTCATAAGTTGATTAAATAGCACAAAAACTTTTAAATAAAATATTACTTACACTTGTAAGTTTACAGTACAAAATTAATTTCACTTCACAAATTTACATTAGTAACCTATCACTCATTACATAAAGTATCAAAATCAATTTACAATAAAACATTAAAAAAAATAAAAATACAAAATGTACGCAACTTTACACTAGCTGGATTCCTTTCTTCTACTCCGTCCAATTCCTGATGTTCAACACAGGAACAAGAGTGTTTCTCCATCTGTTAAACGTTCCTACAGAAAAGCGGCGCCATTTACACGTTCCATAGGTATCCAGTACAATGAGTTTTCAGGACATCACAACACGGTGGTCAGTACACATAGACCGTTCATCGGATCCTCCAAGATCGTCCTCCGTTAGAGTCCATACTGTTGAACCTCTCAAGAGGGCGTCCCTGCACTCGTGCCAATAATGACAATTATAAAACACAACGCACACAACTGATAAAATTATAAAAACAACCAATCGTAAATTAGTAACCTCAACTTAAAACTTACTTTTCTCCATGGGATTCAAATCAAACCTTATAAGGAACAATTACAGTACCACGTTTAATGTTCAGGTCGTCCTTAACACTCGTCACTTAAACTTTATTACATCCATTCTCTTCACTGATGATCCGAACTACCAAGAACACTTTTCTTCATTCTCCTCATTAGTAATGATCGAATCTCACTTCGAACTATCTTTCACTGTTTCAAATTACTTTTAGTTGCTTTTTACTTACTACTATTATATATTATATATATATATATATATATATATATATATATATATATATATATATATATATATATATATATATATATATATATATATATATATATATATATATATATATATATATATATATATCAGGGTTGGCAAAAATAAAATTAAAATTATATAAAAAATCAGTTGATTTTTTTTACGTTATTTTTTTTAGTTTATTGTATTTTATTTTTTTAAATAACGTCACTCTTTTCATATTTTTATGTTCAAAATATCATAAAAGAGAAAATGAATTAAAATTAATATAAATTTACACATTTTATTGGGCTGGGGAAAAAAAAACGATGTTTTTTGATTAATTATTGAAACCTGAAACACTCTTTTACTTTTGAATTCTGTCTTTAGATATTTACTATAAAAGGCTGGGGAATTATGTAAAAAAAAAAAAATTTTTTTTAACTAAAATTTCAATTAAAATGTTTTTTTTTTTTAAATTTGATTATTTTAATTTTTTTTTGTTTCGCAAGCTGTACGAATAAGACCGTAACGCAACAACCCTTATTAATAATAAATTTCATTTAATTAAAAAAATAAATATAAGCTATCTAATATCTTTAATTAAATTTAAACTTATTAAATTTTTTATTTTTTTAATAATTGATTTAATGAGACCAATTTACTTACTTTTAATATTTTATTCGAAGTTTTGTCTCTTTTTACTTATTAATTTCTAAATAGAAATTAATGTTTATTTTTCTTCAAAATTTTAGTGTCGAAAGTTCCATCCTAAAAATAAATTTTTTTTTTATTTTAATATTTATCTTAATAATATAATAATAAAAATTAAATAACAGCACGGAACCATAAATTATATTTAAAAATAAAAATATAATATAGTTTACTTGTTTTCTTTATAATTTAAAGTAGCTGTACTTTTTAAAAAAATACTAATTTAAGCTAATTAACTAATTATATTTACTAATTAATTATTATTTAGACTAATAAGTGTACTTATAAAAAGACGTGTAACTAAAAAAAATCAATAAAATCAAAAATGTGATTTTTTTAAATTTGATTCATATATAAAAAAAATCAAAGAATCTCTAAACCCTAAATAATTTATATATATATATATATATATATAATATATATATATATATATTATATATATATATATATATATATATATATATATATATATATATATATATATATATATATATATATATATATATATATATATATTACCTGAATATCAACTTCTACCTTCTTTCTGAAAATTCAACCTGTGCGGAAAAAATGTCTTGTTTCAACCCTCTCCCTATCGATTGTTCAGCCTCTGTTCTTTCTCTAACTGAGAAAATATTTAATTCTTGTAGCCTTGTCTCAGATTGCAAGTGTTTATTGTAAGGAACGCTATTCTCACCATCATCTTATCTTTGTCTATAATTTTTGGTCCTACTTCGTTATTTCGGTGAATCTTTTGTTTTGAAGCTGGAGACACTTAAACATTTTGATACAGTTAAGAACATATTTAACTTTTAACTTCACTTTATATATATTCCTTTCTGATTCAATTGCTCTTTAGAAACTGTTGAATACGTCCACTATTTATCTTTTTAAAATCCAGCTATAATGATGTTCCGTAATGTACCTCCTCTCATCTTTTCATCAACAGAAGCTTTCATTCTTATGCCAATAACCACCGTCCTTCATTACTCTTTTCAAAAAGCTTCCTGCACATTTGTAACTAACTGATGCTAGGAGGAGGATCTTGGAGCCACTTGCTCAGATTATTATCATCATATTTCTAGTATGAACAGAAAGGAAACATGGTTATTTTCAGTTTTATTCTATTTATTTTATTTTATAAAATCCTCCATCCATTTACAACATCTTCAGTAATATGCAACGAAAACCAAATTCTTTCCCCAATGTCATCGGTATTTCCTTTATTTCCATAGAAGTATAACTATTTCATTCGAACAATAACCTTCCAAGAGGGTAAGTTTTCTGAGGCGCTTTCACAACTACCACTCATCCCATCTGCATGTTATGTATAAAGGTGCGAATACCTCCATGTATAGAGAATATACTCTATAACAAGGTAATTACAAGAAAAATTTTAGGATGTAATATAAGTTAAATACATTTTGCTCAGATCATTCTAAAAATCAAAATGAGTATTTCTAGAAATTTTCTTCTTTCTAAGAATGCAAATTAAGTCTTCAGACTTTTTAGGAAAAATACTTAAAAATATTTTTCCTCTTATGAAAATTAAACAGAAATCAATATAAATATATATTAATTTCTTTTTCACCCTTAAAATTTATACAAATACAGTTATGCTCCTTTAAAAAGAAATAAAAATTTAGATTTAGATCACATTAATTTTGCTTATAAAATTGTTTTAAAAATATGTTGCAAATTTTTTCAAGTATTTCAAGTATTTCAGTATATAACTATATATATATATATATATATATATATATATATATATATATATATTATATATATATATATATATATATATATATATATATATATATATATATATATATATATATATATATATATATATATATGATGATGATGAAGAAGAAGGTATATACTGTAATTAAAAATCAAAATTTTCCACTTCCCCTTTTCATTTGAATTTTTGAATCTTGAACGTTTCGGATTATTGAAATCCATCATCATTGACAATCTAAAAACAATTAAAATTAATTATTAATGAATTCAACTTTGTTTTAAAATTAAAATCAAAATTAAAACAATCTTAAATTTGCAAGTTTTTAAAACCTGAATCTTAAATTAAATATTAAATATAAATAAATAAATATATAAATAAAATTACCAAAAGTAAAAAATAAAATTTAAAAAAGACAAAAATTTGTGAAAAATATACTAAAAATCTGTAAAAGCCAAACAAGGAAGTCACAATTTGAATCGGTCGAAAAGAAAAAAAAAATCAGAATATTTAATACAGAAAAAATATTAATTAATTTGGGTGGTTGGTTATTATCGAAATAAAGTGCAGGGAACAATAGAAACTAAAATTTTAAATTTAAAAGTGAAACTACTAAAAAAATATATATATTTCATCATAGTTATATTGCGAAACACGTTTGTTTATGATTGATGGCGAACATACTTTCAAGAAAATATCTCACATTTACTGCATATACAATATTCTCTTAAAATAATTTAGAATATATATATATATATATATATATATATATATATATATATATATATATATATATATATATATATATATATATATATATATATATATATATATATATATATATATATATATATATATATATATATATATATATATATATAGTAGCGCTCCCGAAGCGATGATATTACCCCCTGTTGGGTATACGGGGTGTTAAAGGTACTCCTATCTCATCCTGGTGCCCAATGGTTCGCTCCCTTTCGCGCTCACCTTCTATCTACACGGAGTAGGCTCTCCTTTACATACATAAAACATTTCTAACACATCTTTAAAAAAAAAAAAATCAATAATGGCGTCAACTTCTGTAGCCTCGGAGAAGCCACGGGGGGCGGCTTCCAAAAATAGCCCATCATCCACCCCTTCCCCCATCACCACTTGGGAGTTGGTGGCCTTCCGGTGATGGGGTTGGTGCCACCAGGACACAGCTGCCGGCTTGTCCATGATGCACGGTCTATTTTCTTCATTAATTTCTGCAACATTCGCGGATCTGCACTCTAATTTCCACTTTGTTGAACATCACCTCTCTTCTTCTAGACCTCACCTCTTATTCTTGACCGAAACTCAGATGTTTGAGCGTTCTGATAGCAAACCCTATTCTGTTTCCTCCTACTGTCTCTATCCTCAATTTTCAGCCAAAGGCGGTTGTTGTGCATACGTGCGCAACGATGTCGTTTGTTCTCGTGTCTCTAATTTGGAGTTTTCCGAATTTTCAACCTTATGGCTTAGGCTCTCTTGCCATTCTACAACTAAATTCATTTGTTCTGTTTATTTATCTCCTAATTCTACTGACTATCCTAAATTCTTCGACTATTTAAACTCCAAAATAGAGCACATTCTCTCTTCTTCTCCTTTCTCTGAAATCATCATTTTAGGTGATTTCAATGTTCACCACCGCCAATGGCTTTCTTCTAGTTCTCATGATACAGCTGGTGAACGTGCCTTCCATTTTCGCTATCCAAAACGACCTTGAGCAGTTGGTGCAGCTCCCTACTCGTATCCCTGATTGTCTTGGAGATGAACCTCAACATTCTAGACCTTTTCCTAACTTCTAATCCTTCTCCTTATACTGTTAAACTCTTTCCTCCTCTGGGTTCCTCCGATCACCTTCTTATCTCTGTATCCTCTTCTATCTCTTCAAGTCTTCCGCAGGAAAGACCCCCTTCTACGGAAAGGAAACGTTTGTGGCACTTCGGTGCCGCAAGCTGGTCGGACTTGCGGTCGTACTTTTTCGATTTCCCGTGGAATGATTATTGCTTCCGTGGGAGGGGTCCCTCGGAGTGTGCAGAACGCATTACCGAGGTGATTCTCTCTGGCATGGAGGCGTACATTCCATATTCTTTCCATTTCTACTAAACCTAACAAACCTTGGTTTAACTCTGCTTGTTCTCGTGCTATCCGCCGCAGGGATGCTGCCTTCAGGGATTACAGTCGTCTTCAAACTCCAGAAACTCACGCTACTTATATTTCATCCCGGAATCGTGCAAAATCTATCCTTCGTAACACTAAAAACTCCTTTCTCCGTAGAAAATGCAATAATCTTTCTGGTTCCTCTTCTTCACGTTCTTTCTGGCATTTTGCAAAAAATGTCAACTCTAACTTTGCTTCTTCCTCTTTCCCTCCTTTAATATCTTCCGACGGCACAACTGCTGTTTTACCTTCTTCTAAAGCTGAACTCTTTGCTCAAACTTTTGCCTCTAATTCAACCTTAGACGATTCCGGAGCTATTCCTCCTCCTTCAACCCCCTCCAACTCATTTATGCCTAAAATTAGAATTTCTTCTAAAGATGTCATTTCTGCTCTCTCTGAGCTTAATACTAAGAAGGCGTACGGTCCTGATGGTATTCCTCCTGTGGTTCTCAAAACTTGTGCTTCCGAGCTTGCACCCTGCCTCTGGTAAACTATTTCGTCTTTGTCTTCTCTACTTCAACCTTCCTTCTTGCTGGAAACGTGCGCTCATTCAACCTGTGCCGAAGAAGGGGGACCCCTCTCAACCCTCCAACTACCGTCCTATTTCTTTGACCTCCGTTCTCTCTAAAGTTTTCGAATCTATCCTTAACAGGAAGATTTGGAAACATCTCAATTCTTCTAATCTTATCTCTGATCGCCAGTATGGCTTTCGTAAGAAACGCTCTACTGGTGATCTTCTTTCCCTTCTCTCTGACTCTTGGTCCTCCACTCTTCGGCATTTCGGTGAATCTTTTGCTGTCGCGCTGGACATATCGAAAGCCTTCGATAGAGTCTGGCACAAAGCTTTGATTTCTAAACTTCCCTCTTTCGGTATCTATCCTTCTCTCTGTGATCTTCTCGCTCATTTCCTTTCTGGTTGTTCTATAGCAGCTGTTGTAGACGGCCACCGTTCATCCTTTAAATCTATTAACAGTGGTGTTCCTCAGGGTTCTGTCCTATCACCAACACTTTTTCTACTTTTCTACTTTTCATTAATGACCTTCTCTCTATTCACCTCATCTCCTATCCACTCCTATGCTGATGACTCCACCATTCATTATTCCTTTCCAGTTTGAAAAACGTCCCACCCAACAGCAGTTGATAGACTCGAGAAGGGTAGCCTTGGAGCAACTAACCTCTGATCTTTCTCGTATTTCAAATTGGGGCAGAGAAAACATGGTTGTTTTCAATGCCTCAAAAACTCAATTCCTTCATCTCTCTCACTCGACACAATCTTCCACACAACTATGATATCTTCTTCGAAAACACACAACTCAAGCCTTCATCTGTTCTTAATATTCTTGGTGTTTCTTTTTCTCGTGATCTTTCTTGGAAAGATCACATTACTTCTCTTTCTAAACAAGCTTCTAAGAGGTTGGGTGTTCTGAGGCGCCTTCAGAATTACTTCACGCCACCCCAGTTGCTTGCTCTGTATAGGGGTGTTGTTCGCCCCTGTATGGAGTATGCGTCACACATCTGGGGTGGTTCCACACATACAGCTCTCCTAGAGAAGGTGGAGTCAAGGGCATTTCGTCTCATCAACT
>SEYY01000531.1:0-47500 GCA_009176605.1 Armadillidium nasatum | reverse complement strand
TATATATATATATATATATATATATATATATATATATATATATATATATATATATATATATATATCGGTTCATTCGAAGATTTCTCATTCTTTTCAAGTATTGTTTTAACGAAAGGTCAAAAGTCAATTTTATTTATAAATGAAATACATCCCTTGACTAAAGAGTTATTATTATATGTTTAATTGTTATTCATAGAGAAATAGAAAGTAGGGTAATCTTTGTGACAATGTTTTTTTATTTCAAATATGAATGTCGGTTGATATAGTATATCTTTTATTAATATTGATTTGTTTTCTTTATCGTTGTTTTATAAATATAATAGAAATTACTTCCGAATCTTTAATTTCAGGTTCCAACAGCAACTACTTTCGTTGATGACTCTGTAGCTCTCAATAGGGTTTCATGGACTCCCAATGGACAGCAAATCACTGTGGGGGATGACATGGGCAAAATTTGGATATATGATGTTGGAGAGGTACTATTATTATTATTATTAGTAGTAGTATCATTATTATTATTATTGTTATTGTAGTATGTGTTTTTAATTACGAAAATTTATGGCTGGTAAAAGTTAAACACTGTACGTTTCTATATATATATATATATATATATATATATATATATATATATATATATATATATATATATATATATATATATATATATATATATATATATATATATATATATATATATATATATATATATATATATATACGGTGTTGCATAATTACATAAGTACAGATCCCGACTACGAAAAAAAAAGTTCCTATGAACAAGGGTTCCGACATACACAATTCATAGTTACAGCTACTCAAAATTTGTAACAACTCCAGAATAGGAATGTCACACGGTGCAAGTGTATAATGAGAGAAAAAATACGGCAAGTAGCCATGAATGAATTGAATGCGAATTATAGCACCTCATCTGAGACAGCATGTGATAGGGTGCTATATGTTTAATTTAAAAAATAAAATTAAGAGAAGAGATATGTACTAGACTGCATTGTTGTGCAACCTAGAACCAGCACACGCAAACTTTCCAGAGTGTTACATGTCACAAAATGCGACAATATGGAAAAATTCCCACGAGCAACAACTCTACACATTTAATGTCCAATGAATACAGACTATCATCGTTGGAGATTACCAAACACTGTTAATACAGTTCTGTATTTAATCTCTTCCGTCTGCGCTCACCTAAGGGATATCCGTTAGGCTCAGGATTGGGTAGGTTTTCTTTTTTTCAATAATTATGCCCACTTCTCGAAAAGGGCTCTGCCTTTGAATTATTATATATATATATATATATATATATATATATATATATATATATATATATATATATATATATATATATATATATATATATATATATATATATATATATATATATTACCACCATTCACGGACAGAGCCCTTTTCAAGGAGGGCGCATAATTAAAAGAGAAAATAAAACTCACCCTATCCCGAACCTAGCGTAGATACCTCAGGTGTGCCCAGACAGGATTTAAAGAGAGTTAGGATTAATACAGCAGGGAAAACAGAAGAACGTAGGGAGTTCCACAGAACAGAGGTGGCTGGAAAGGAGGAGGTACCACACACAACACACCCTTTTGCTGCGAGGGCGACGCATTGGAGGTGGAATGCGAGAGGTCAACTCACTCGAGCACCTGCCGTTGTAGTACCTATAAAAAAGAAAGTCAAGGGAGTTTGAAAGTAAGGAACAATTTATTAGTCTTTTAGCCTTAGACTTAACCTTATCCAAAAGAAGGGTGGAGCCTGAACTACCCCAAATGACTCTGTAGCTTTGAATAGGGTTTCATGGACTCCTAATGGACAGCAAATCACTGTGGACGGATAAGACCCTTATATAATTGGAGTAACTGTTCTGAAGGAAAAAATTTCCCCAATCTGAACAGAACTCCCAGCTTTTTAGAGGCCACCTTAGCAACCGTTGTGATATGAGGTTTCCAAGATAATGTATTGTTTATGTTCAGACGAAGAATATTTATGTTGTTTACAGGTGAGACGAGAGAGCCGTCGATGGATATAGGAAAGTTGGGAGATGTTTTTGAGAGGGAGATGTGAAGAAGTTGAGTTTTCAAAGAGTTGAATTTCACAAGATTGCAGTGTCCAAACCGGGAAATCCCATCCACATCAGCGAGAATGGAATCGGAAAGTTGAAGACAAGAGCAAAAGAGGAGGCAGATTTGAAATGAGTAGAAGTATGAAAAGTTGAGTCGTCGGCATAAGAATGAACAGAGTTAGGTGTATAGCTGAGGATGTCGTTGATGAAAAATAAGAATAAAGTTGGAGATAGAACAGAACCCTGAGGAACTCGACAATTAATAGGGAAAGAAGTAGTTGCTCCATCAACAAATGCTTGTATGGAGCGATTTGAGAGTAAACGACATTAGTAAGCAAATAGGAGGAGGAAACCCAAAGGAAGGAGCTTAGAGAGCATTCCATACACGGAAAAAAACCTTGGATATGTCAGGCGCCACCACAAAGACTCCCCCGTAATCCCTAAGGGCAGGAGACCATAGATCAGTAAGATAGGAAAGTATGTCACCAGTCCACCTTGAGCGTCGAAAGCCATACTGGTGATCTGAAAGAAGGGAGTGAGATTCCAAATGATCAAGGAAATGAGAGTTTCAAAGATTTTAGACAGAATGCAAGTGAGAGCTATAGGGCGATAGTTAGAAGGTTCAGAGCGGCTACCTTTTTTCGGGACCGGTTGAACATATGCACGCTTGCAGCATTGAGGAAATGTATTAGTATTAAGGCATAGAGAGTAGAGTTGAACGAGGATAGGCGCCAGCTCGGAAGCACATTCAATCAAAACACGAGGAAGAATGCCATCCAGGCCATTGCCTTCCTTGTGTTCATAGAATTTGCGATTCCATGCACCCGATCATATGAAATCACGGGTAAGGTATGGGACACCTGAGAAAAAAAAGAAATAGGAGGAGTGATGCCGTAATCATCCAGGTTAGAATTAGATGAAAAAAGGAGGCCGTAGAGATTTACCTTTTCAGGAGGAGTGTTAGCTACAGATCCATCAGATCAGTGTTTAAAATATATATATATATATATATATATATATATATATATATATATATATATATATATATATATATATATATATATATATATATTATATATATATATATATATATATATATATATATATATATATATATATATCCTCCAATTCATCCCACAACAAAACTTCCAACACGGGTTCAAACCCAACCACTCCACCACCACTGCCCTTACCAACGTCATCCAACCTATAATAAACGGACTAAACCATACACCTTATCACAAAACTATACTAATAGCAATTGACATAAACAAAGCCTTCGATACTGTCCCGAAACATAATCTTATCCATAAAATCCTCCAATCCAACATCCCAACAAACACTAAGAAATGGCTAACCAACTTCCTATCAGGAAGAACCGCCCAAATACAACAAAACGGCCATAAATCACGTACCATCAACTTAAGAAACGGAGTTCCGCAAGGAGCCATACTCTCCCCCACTCTATTCAACCTGTACACAGCAGACCTCCCTCAACCCCAAACAACTTTCACCCGCATAATATCATACGCCGACGACATAACTATTACCACCACTCACAAAGACCTCACCACCGCAACATCTCTCACACAAGACTACATAACACAACTCCAAACTTGGCTAGTAGAAAACAGGATGACGGCATCCCCAAACAAATCCTCCATAACCCATATAACAACAGACAAACACATATCCAACACCCACCCACAAGTCCTACTAAACAACACCCCCATACCCCTCAACAAAACCCCAAAAATTCTCGGCCTAACATTCGACACTTACCTCACTTTCTCCAAGCACATTCAAAATACCACATCAGCCGCAAACAGAAAACTCAACATCCTCAAAACAGTGGCCAACACAGACATAAACAACAACATACAAACCTCAATTGCTATCTACAAGCAATTTATACGCCCCACCATTAACTACGCCTCCCCTGTCTGGCACCCTCTGCTCTCCGACCACAACTTAACGACACTCCAAATAACGCAAAATAAAGCCCTTCGCACCATCACCGGCTGCACACGCACAACCCCTCAACACCTACATAACGAAACCAAGATACTACCTATAAGGAATCACCTCGAAATGATAGGCACCCAATTTTACGCAAAAACACGTCTACCTACTCACCCATGTCACAATACTCTCCTACAACCTACCCCACAGAGACTAACACAGCCTCCATCGTCTACCGGCGCCTTTTACAAACAGATCCTAAATCACATACCCCCTCCTCCCCCCAATACCACAACAACCAAACATATACACACTCAACTAACACATTCATATATGATCAACAGACCTCCAAACAGCATCCTTAACGAATCCCCTCCCGAAATAAACATCGACTCCAATAACCTCCCAAGACACTTACAAATCTCACTAGCAAGATTGAGATGCGGGCACCACCCAAACTTACAACATTACAAACACAATTTCAATTTAAACCAGGCAACATCTTCCACTTGTACCAGATGCAAAAGGGCCCCGGAGACCGTAAATCACTTTCTTCTAGACTGTCCCTCCAACTGTCGCCCCAAAATCTTCTGGGGCATCACTTGTTTGGAAGATCTCTGGACGAGACCGACTGCGGCGGGAGGCTTCATTAGCGAAGTGTGGCCGCCTCAACAGGGGGTGGTCAGGGGGTGAGAAGGTAAAAAAAAAAAAAAAAGGTATATATATATATTTGTTTTTGAAAGATTTGATGTTCCTTTAGGTATTATTTGTGCTGATTCAAAAATGATATGGATTTTCTCGTATCACGTAAGAATTTGACGCAAATCGCACGAATGTATTTAACATAAAATATTTTTAATAACAATGATAAAGTTAGGTTATATTACTGGAACATTGATTTCAGCAAAATACTACATGTCTTTTAATAGGTTGGAACACATTTCTCTCTAAAAAAAATACAACATATTGTTTACAATATTAATAAACTTACCAATTAGGACTGAAATTTTCATTATTTTTTTCTTTGTACATTTGAACTGGCTTCGAATCTTGTTTCCCTTTTTAACATCCAACAGTAGTTTGCAATCATGTTTGCTTTGATGTTTGATGCCTTTGTTCCATATCTTTTATATCTTGATGAAACTTTTCATCTTGCTCCTGGGAAACGGATCCAAGATTTGCAGGAAAATACTCTAAATGCGAGTGCAAGAAATGTAATTTAATATTCATTTAGCAACCAAGAGCTTTCATTTTTTTCGAGCATATTTTCTACGAATGTTTTGTAATTGCATCTTTCGTATTCCCAAGGAATCTCTCAATAACACTTTATAGCACTCCATGCCTTTAATTCGCATTTAGTCATTGTAGAATCAAACTTTTGGTCATACATCAACTTTCGGATTTGGAGTCCAACAAATAGTCCCTCCTTAACTTTAGCTTTAATAGAGGGGAATTTCTGACACATATACTGTAAGCAAACACTGTCCTTGTCGAGGGATTTCACGTTGCTTCATAATGCCTAATTTAATATGAAGTGGAAGGAGTAATACATTTATTATGGTTCGTGGAGTACATTTTTAGTACCAGGAGTGATAGCTCTCCGTGGGGGCTACTGTTTCGTTTTCCAATGATTTTTGTTGTCACGACTATTCCATTCACATAGAAAACATGAATATTTTGTGTATCCAGCCTGAAGTCCTAGTACCATCCCTATAACTTAAAAAAAACTACACAGAAACCATTCGTAATCATGATATTTGACTTTCTGCAGCATAAATGCAATATTTTTGTATGCTTCTATTAAGTATACAGAGTGTGCTACAGAAATTGATGGATGTACATTATCATTATGAAGTAACACACCTTTTAAGATCAGTTTGCTCGAATCTATAAACAGTCTAATCTCTTCAGCCTCCTTTTTTTCATCTAATTCCACCCTGCTCGATTCTGGAATCCCTCCTCCTACTCCTTCTCTCAGGTATCATATCTTCCTACCTGTGATTACTCATGATCGGCTGCATGGGACCCTGAAATCTATGAATGTCTGGAAGGCCAGTGGCCCGGATGGCATTCCTCCTCGTGTTCTGACGGAATGTGCTTCGGGTTGACGCCTGTCCTCATTCAGCTCTATTCTCTATGCCGTAATACTAATACTTTTCCTCAATGCTGGAAGCGCCCATTTGTTCAGCCGGTCCCTTTATTTACCATTGTATCTAGAGGTTAACGATTAATGATAGTCAAATTGCAGTTTGTTATTTCTCTGATGTGACCATGCAATATGTCTCTTAACACTTTTTTTTTTTTTTTTTTTTTTTTTTTTTTTTACTGTACTTGGGAGAAGTTTATATATATATATATATATATATATATATATATATATATATATATATATATATATATATATATATATATATATATATATATATATATATATATATATATATATATATATATATATATAATGGAGAATGAGTATTAAGGATATTTTAATTATTCTATTTAAATTTTTTTTTTTTTTTTTTTTTTTTTTTGGCAGCAATTATGTGTTCCCCAGGTTGACGATTGGTCCCATTTCATTCATACTTTAGGAGAACTTAAAAATAACCAAGCTGATCAATGCAGTAAACAATATGAATCATCTTCATCGTATTCTTCTATCAATTCAATTTCGTCTCCTCTTAGATAAATTTAACGTAAAGAGAATAATTATTATTTTCCATTATTTTTCTTGTAATAATATATAAAATATTCCAAGAGCTTGATTATTATTATTAATTTATATTGTTTTAATAATATATGAAATATTCCAGTAGAACTTTGTAATAGAGATTAGGTAAAACGTTATTGATATGAACCAGCGTACTCTTAAAAAAAAAAAAGTGTTGTATTTTCTTCTTGATTTTAAATATATATATTTAATCTTTTGTATTTTGTTGAATTAAATATTAAATATTAGTTAATATTAATGATTAATAATTTTATCCTTAATTAATTTTAAACTAAAGTCTGTAACAGAGATGAATAAAGACTCATTTCAAATGTGCTTCGTAATAAATTTTTAACCACCTTCCTATGACAATTAATGTGCGTTTGTCATTTAATGATGCTCCTCATATCATTATTAACATTTTTTAGTTAAATTCTTTTGCTTTAGGCTTAATTTAGCTGTAATCTCACTTATTGAAGCCAAATGAAAAATTCCATGGGAGAACTGAATAATAAACCATGAACTAAATTTATTGATTAAAGTACTTTGAAACCAAATTGTATAAAAAAGAAAAAAAAAGTGTTAGGTTTTTTTTTTTGAAGACCAGACAGGAGATTAATTGCAAATTGGTTAAAAACTGAGTAAGTATATAGTTTTTAGTCTAAATAAACAGAGTAAATTAAAACTGCAGAAAGTACAAAAATTTAAATGTTTAAAAATTTCAAATATCACTAAAAATTCCTAGGATTAGAGAGAAAAAAAAACTTTGATAGGAAAGATACATTCTAAGATGAAAAAAAGCTGCTGGAAACTATTTATTGTTAATATATATCAAGGTTGCCATTGCCTTGAATTTTGTTTGGAGAACTAATTCAGAAACAAATTATAAACTATAGGATGTTTTATTTTTTAAAAAATGATTGTGAATAAAGTAACCGTTTTTTGAAGGTTTGCCGAGATCATGAAGAAAACTGTAAAGAATTACATTTCAAGAAACAATGAAAGGTAACTATATTAAAATTATTAAATAAGAGAAGAATGAAATGGGGAACAAAACTTCGAAGTAAGATTTTAAAACTTGGGAATGAGAGAATATTTAAATTTTATGAAAAGTGAAAACGGTGGATGAGGATGGGATATTTATAACGACTCGTTTGAATCATTATTCTTTCTTGGTTTCAAGATATAGTTTAAACTCTACCCTCTACAACATACCCACCTTGCAGTGGTGAGGGTGCGCGTATACTATTCCTTCGTATCAGCGAAACGTATACTACTGGCTTTTTTTTTTTTTTTTTTTTTCCGTAGTTTCTATACTGTTGATCTTCCTTATTAATATCAGTAGTAGTTTTTTTGATATTGTTGTCATTTTTATTTTTCGTATTGGCATTATTGTTCTTTTTTAATATTCGTATTTATTTATTGTGATTCTGTTCGACGTGTCTATGAGCCCTGAACTCTCTAGAACATCTGTGAAAAGAGGTGACACGACGCTTCTCTTGGACCCCGCATACAAACCCTATAGTGGGAATTTAATAAATCCAATATATGAAAGTAAATTTTTTTCCTTGAAAGTTCACATCTCACGGTCATTGCCCAATTCGAGGAGAGAATATGCCTCGGAATTTGATTTACTTAATGGTCAAGGGTCCCGCCTCAAATAAAGTATCTACTTTTTTAGATCAGATTTACAGACCAGATTCCATGATTTCTTCCCATTTTTAATCTGAGAGGTTTATGCCTACTCACAACACAATTGTGTCTGGCAAGCCTGTCTCCTCCTCTGGGGTTTCCTGTGCCCGCCCGGGCTTCCAGAATTGAGGGCCTTCCACGTTTTCGTTTTTTTTTTTTTTTTTTTTTTTTTTTTTTGGTAGTGGGGAGAGGACACAGACAAAGGAAAAAAAACTCGCTTAAACCCATGCCTAACGCACATCTGAGGTGGGCGCAGATGAAAGCCTTGAAGAGTGGAAGAAAACTAGATGATGATGAGAATTCCACAGAACAGAGGTGGCTGGAAAGGAGGCACCACAACGGACTAGCCTGGGGATTCCTATGTCCACATAAAATTCGTGCGAAACTAGAGCACCCCTTGTGCAACGATGGCGACGCAACGGTGGAGGAATGCGAAAGTCCAACTCCATCGAGAACCTGCCATTGTAGTATCTATAGAAAAGAGATAGTGCGCCAACGTCGCGTCGCAGAGATAGAAGGTCAAGAGAGTTTGAAAGTAGGGGACAGCTTATTAATCTTTTAGCTTTAGACTCAACCCTATCCAGAAGAGAGGAGGAGCCGGAGCCCCCCAAATGTGAGAACGGTACTCCATTCAAGGGCGAATAAGACCCTTATATATTTGGAGTAACTGATCAAAAGGAAAAAATTCTCGCAACCTGAGCAGAATTCCCAATCTCTTATAGGTTGCTTTAGCAACCATTATGATATGTAGTTTCCAAGACAGTTTGTTGTTTATGTTTAGACCAAGAATGTTAATGTTATTTACAGGTGAGACGGGAAAGCCATCGAAGAGGATAGGAAAGTTGAGAGGGAGATGTGAAGAAGTTGAGTTTTTAAAAGAGTTGAATTTCACAAGGTTGCTATGACCCCACCAGGATATCCTATCCAGATTGGCAAGAATGGAATCAGAAAGTTGAAGTCGAGAAGCAATTCTTGAAGCAAATGAGGGAGCAGATTTGAAATGAGTAGAAGAATGTAGAGTTGAGTCATCCGCATAAGAGTCAACAGAGTTAGAAATGCAGTTGAGAAGATCGTTAATGAAAAGTAAGAATTAAGTTCTAGATAAAACAGAACTCTGAGGAACACCGCAGTTGACAGAAAAAGGAGTAAGAGGTCGCTCTATCTATAAGTGCCGAAATGGAACTATCTGAGAGAAAACTAGACGAGAGCAAGCAAAGGGAAGGAGGAAACCCAAAGGAAGGGAGCTTGGAGAGCAAACGACGCATGCCATACCCTATCAAAAGCCTTGGATATGTCAAGCGCCACTACACAAGACTCCCCGAAGTCCCTAAGGGCAGAAGGCCATAAATCAGTGAGGTTTTAAAATATGTCACCAGTTGACCTCGAGCGTCGAAAACCATACTGGTGATCATAAAGAAGAGAATGAGACTCCAAATGGTCCAGAAAATGAGAGTTTCGAAAATTTTAGACGGAACACAAGTGAGAGCTATAGGTCGATAGTTAGAAGGGTCAAAGCGGCTACCTTTTTGGGATCGGCTGAACATATGTACGTTTCCAGCATTGAGGAAAAATATTAGTATTAAGGCATAGAGAGTAGAGCTGAACTAGTACAAGGGCTAACTCGGAAGCACCCTCCTTCAGAACACGAGGGGGAATGCCATCCGGGCCACTGGCCTTCCTGACGTTCATAGATTTCAGGACCCGCTGCACCCGATCATGAGAAATTACAGGTAGAGACATGGGAAACCTGAGAGGAGAAGGAGTAAGATGAGGGATGCCAGAATCAAGTAGGGTGGAATTATATTAAAAAAAAGAGGCCGAAGAGATTAACCTTTTCAGTATGAGTATTAGCTACAGAGCCATCAGAACGAATAAGAGGAGGAAAGACAGATTTTCAGAAGTTATTAGAGATATTTTTTAACAAGAGGTCAGAAATTTTTATCAGTAGGAGAGCCATAGGTCAGCGCACTTTCGGTTTATGAAAGTACGCTTACTAGTAGTAAGTCTGTTTTGACTCACTCAAGAAGGTCCTGAAAATGTAAATTCTAATATACAATTTTGTTATATCTCAATCTACTTTGTCCTATACTGAAAGTGATATTTGTGTAAACAAAACTTTAAAACTACTACTGGATAATAATGATTCTAAATAGCTCCAGTGAGGAATGGATCTTTGTTGATCAAAGTATGACTGCTGTACAGAGCAATGCTCGGAAGGGTTTTTCTACCTTGGGTGGTCCGAGTGTTATTTCGATGACTAATGAAATATGGAATACTTCAAAAAGTACAATTCTTGCTGATGAAGCTAGATATTTACTGTGGAAGAAATTCTATTGGCTTCCGTGTGAAGTTTCCAGTCAAAGATGTCTACTGATTCCCGATTCGTCGATTTTTCAAATGCTAAAAATTTGTTCACCCCAGAAATTACTGTAGAGTGAATATTCACCTTTGTGTTCGATGTGGGAAGGAAAGATCATAATCCTTGCTCTAACTTTCCATTCTGCTTAAATTGCAAGTTAACTATTGTGCTGCCAGTTTGAAGCAGGCCCGTAGCAGGGTTGGCATTGATTAAATCAAATTGATTTAATCAGTTGATTAAATCAATTGATTTTTTTATGAAAAAATCATGATTTTTTTGATTTTTTTTGATTTTTTTAAAAAATAATAAAACTGTTTTTTTTTATTTGTTTTATTTTGTCATATTTTTTGATACATAATGATATAACAGATATATTAGTTCCTTCTTACTGTGTTAAAAAACTTTAAAGTAGTTTATATATTAGAAATATAACTTCCTTAATATTTGGTTCAAGATTTCATATAGGGTAATACAAGAATCTGATCTTCATTAATATAATTTATCCAATATAGAACTGTTAGAGTTTAGAATTCCTAATATATATTCAATCAAATCTTCAACAAAATTTTATTGAGCTTTAATCTAATGCAATTTGAGGTTATAGACAAAAGAGAAAACAGAAAAGACAATTCCTTTTTAATTTTCAACCATTTTAAATTTTTATACAACATTATTATAAGAAAAAATATTCCTCTATATAAATTTAAAAAAGAAAATTTAAGCACTTTTGATGATGCATAATCATTAATCCATAAATTAAATACATAACTTGCAAAATATATATATATATATATATATATATATATATATATATATATATATATATATATATATATATATATATATATATATATATATATATATATATATATATATATATATATATATATATATATATATATATATTATATATATATATATATATATATATATATATAATAAAAAAAAAAAAAAAAAAAAAAAAAATAAATATATATATATATATATATATATATATATATATATATATATATATATATATATATATATATATATATATATATATATATATATATATATATATATATATATATATATATATATATATATATATATATATATATTTTGCAAGTTATGTATTTAATTTATGGATTAATGATTATGCATCAAAAGTGCTTAAATTTTTTCTTTTATAATTTATATAGAGGAATATTGTTTTCTTATGTTGTATAAAAATTTAAATGGTTGAAAATTAAAAGGAATTGTCTTTTCTGTTTTCTCTTTTGTCTATAACCTCAAATTGCATTAGATTAAAGCTCAATAAAATTTTGTTGAAGATTTGATTGAATATATATTAGGAATTCTAAACTCTAACAGTTCTATATTGGATAAATTATATTAATGAAGATCAGATTCTTGTATTACCCTATATGAAATCTTGAACCAAATATTAAGGAAGTTATATTTCTAATATATAAACTACTTTAAAGTTTTTTAACACAGTAAGAAGGAACTAATATATCTGTTATATCATTATGTATCAAAAAATATGACAAAATAAAACAAATAAAAAAAAAACAGTTTTATTATTTTTTTAAAAAATCAAAAAAATCAAAAGAATCAAAAAAATCAAAAAAATCAAAAAAATCATTGATTTTTTGATTTTTTTGATTTTTTTAAAAAAATCAAAAAAATCACCAACCCTGGCCCGTAGCCAGGGGGAGCCAGAACTGGCTGCGCCCATCCTGTAATTATCTTTGCCCGTCCTGGGGCGTCTTAGTGACATTTTAGAAGTAGAATATCAAAAACAGGTGAAAAAAATTTATAAAAACCTTTGAGAGTTTCTACCTCAACCCCTTTTCTACTTATGGAGACGTTTTGGTTCCCTTTTGAGAAATAGATTTTATGTAAAACTTAACTAATATTAGCAATGTATCTGACCAAAGAGATGAAATAGACTCCTTTTACAAGCGTATAGGTGTTAATTACCTTAAAATTTCCATTTTTTCACTTTATTTTTTAAGATGCTGTTGAGGAGGTGCAGCTTGTTGGCAGCAACTCACAGGATTTTAGGGTATTGGAAGCCTATACAAGATACGGGGGAGGGAAATAGCGCTCCCGAGGTGATGAGATTACCCCCATTTGGTATATGAGATGTTAAGGGTACTTCAAATCTCATCCCGGTGCCCAATGGTTCGCTCCTTCTCGCGCTTATCCCCACCTTCTTCTACCTTAAGGGTACTTCAAATCTCATCCCGGTTCCCAATGATTCGCTCCCTTTTGAGCTCATCTCCACCTTCACACACATAAAACACTATTAAAGACACAGGCACTCTTTAAAAAAAAATAATAATGGCGCCAACAACAGTAGCCTCGAAGAAGACCCGGGGTCGGCTTCCAAAAATAGCCCCTCGTCCAACCCTTCCCCCATCACCACTTTGGAGTTGGTGAGATCAGGACTCTGCAGCCGGACTGTCCTGATGCACGGTCCATTTTTTCATTAATTTCTGCAACATTCGAGGTCTACACTCCAATTTCCACTTTGTTGAACATCACTTCTCTTCTTCTAGACCTCACTTCTTGTTCTTGACCAAAGCTCAGATGTTTAAGCGTTCTAATAGCAAACCCTATTCTGTTTCCACCTACTATCTCTATCTTGTTGTGCATACGTGAGCAACGATGTCGTTTGTTCTCGTGTTTCTAATTTGTAGTTTTCCGAATTTTACACTTTATGGCTCAGACTCTCTTGCCATTCTATGACTAAATTCATTTGTTTTTTTATTAATCTCCTAATTCTACTGACTATATAACATTATTCGACTATTTAAAATCCAAAAGAGAGCACATTCTCTCTTCTTCTCCTTTCTCGGAAATCATCATATTAGGTGATTTCAGTGTTCTCCACCGTCAATGGCTTTCTTCTAGTTCTTATGATACAGCTGGTGAACGTGCCTTCCATTTCGCTATACAAAATGACTATGAGCAGTTGGTGCAGCTCCCTACTCTGATCGTCTTGGAGATGAACCCAACATTCTAGACCTTTTTCTAACCTTTTAACATCTCCTTAAACTGTTAAATCCTCTTCCTCTGGGTTCCTCCGATCACCTTCTTATCTTTGTATCCTCTTCAAGTCTTCCTCAGGAAAGATCCCCTTCTCTTGAAAGGAAACGTTTTTAGCATTTCGGTGCCGCCATCTGGTCGGACTTTTTTGAATTCCCATGGAATGATTATTGCTTCCGTGAGAGGGATCTCTCGGAGTGTGCAGAAAAACATTACCGAGGTATGGAGGCGTACATTATATTTTCTTTCCCTTCTACTAAACCTAACAAACCTTGGTTTAACTCTGCTTGTTTTCGCGCTATCCGCCGCAGGAATATTGCCTTCAGGGATTACCATCGTCTTCAAACTCCAGAAACTCATGCAACTTATATTTAATCCCGGAATCGTGCAAAATCTATCCTTTGTAACACTAAAAACTCTTTTCTCCTTAGAAAATGCAATCTTTCTGGTTCCTCTTCTTCACGTTCTTTCTGGCATTTTACAAAAAATATCAACTTTAACTGTTTCTTCCTCTTTCCCTCCTTTAATATCTTCCGACGGCACAACTGCTGTTTTACCTTCTTCTAAAACTAAACTCCTGCTCAAACCTTTGCCTCTAATTCAACTTTAGATCTGGAGCTATAACTCCTCCTTCAACCCCCTCCAACTCATTTATGCCTAAAATTGTAATTTCTTCTAAAAACGTCATTTCTGCTCTCTTTGAACTTAATACTAAGAAGGCGTATGGTCCCGATGGTATTCCTCCTGATTGTGCTTCCGAGCTTGCAACTTGCCTTGGTAAACTATTTCGTCTTTGTCTTTCTACTTCATTATTCCTTCTTGCTGGAAACATGCGCTCATTCAGTCTGTGCAGAAGAATGGGGACCCCTCACAGTTCTCCAACCCCCGTCCCATTTCTTTGAGCTCCGTTCTCTCTAAAGTTTTCGAATCTATTCTTAATAGGAAGATTGTGAAACATCTCAATTCTTCTAATCTTATCTTGGTCCTCCGCTCTTCGTCATTTCGGTGAATCCTTTGCTGTCGCGCTGGACACATCGAAAGCCTTTGTAGAACTTCCCTCTTTCGGTATCTATCCTTCTTCCTGTGATCTCCTCTCTTATTTCCTTTCTGGTTGTTCTATAACAGTTGTTATAGACGGTCACCTTTCTTAATTTAAATCTATTTAGTGGTGTTCCTCAGGGTTCTGTCCAATCCCCAACATTTTTTCTACTTTTCATTAATGACCTTCTCTCTATTACCTCATCTCCTATCCCTTCCTATGCTGATGACTCCACCGTTCATTACTCCTTCCAGCTTGAAAAACGTCCCTTCCAGTAGCAGTTGATAGACTCGAAAAGGGTAGCCTTGGAGCAGCTAAACTCTGATCTTTCACGTATTTCAAATTGCGGAAGAGGAAACACGGTTGTTTTCAATATCTCAAAAACTCAGTTCCTCCATCTCTCCACTCGACACAATCTTCCACACAACTATGATGTCTTCTTCGAAAACACACAGCTCAAACCTTCATCTGTTCTTAATATTCTTGGCGTATCCATTTCTCGTGATCTTTCTTGGAAAGATCACATTACTTCTCTTTCTAAACAAGCATCTAAGAGGTTGGGTGTTCTGAGGCGCCTTCAGTTTTTCTTCACTCCATCCCAGTTGCTTGTTCTGTATAGGGGTGTTGTTCACCCCTGTATGGAGTATGCTTCGCACATCTAGGGTAGTTCCACACATACAGCTCTAATAGTGAAAGTGGAGACTAGGCATTTCGTCTCATCAACTCTCCTGCTCTTACTAACTCTCTTCAATCTCTTTCTGCCCGTCGAATTGTTGCGTCTCTCTCTTTACTATCGCTATTACAATGGATACTGCTCTTCTGAAATCTCTCGTCGCATACCTACTCCACTGAGAAGAGTTCGTGCTACGTCCCTTTCTACACAGACTCATCCTTTCTCTGTCCAACTCTCAGACCCCAGACTTAACCGCTATGCTCAATCTTGCATATACTCTACTGGTAAAATCTGAAACACACTCCCTTTATCTGTTTTCCCAACTTCCTTTGATTTGCATACTTTCAAACGCCGTGTATCTGGACATGCCCGCCTTCATTGACCAATATAGGATTTTTTCCAACTCTGATGAAATTTGGTAGGCTTTTTCCCACCGGAGGACCTATTAAAAAAAAGCAATGCTTAATAACAAAAATACCATGGTTACCCTTGGTTCCATCATAGGAACTTATAGGGTTTGATATCATGGGAACCTATGGTAACCTATTGGTTTTATCGTAGAACCTTATTAAAATTTTCATGGGTATCAACTTCAATCTTTCCCTCCTACTGGAAATGTGTTCATTCAGCCTGTGCTGAAGTGGGATCATTTTCAACCTCCAATTATCATCCTATCGCTTTAGCCTCTTTTCAGTGTGTTTGAATCTATCGTTAACAGGAAAATTTGGAAACATCTTAAATTTTCTAACCAAATCTCGGATCATCAGTATGGCTTTCGTAAAATTAATGACCTTCATTGAACTGCATCTTCTTTTCCTTCTCTTTAAAAAAAGACTCTTAGTCCTCCGCTTTTTCAGCATTTTAGTGAATTTTTCACTGTTACGCTAGATAGATGGCTTTCTATACCATATAGCACAAAAACTCTGTTTTCTAATCTTCCCTCTTTCGGTATCTATCCTTTTCTCTGCAACCCTCTCTCTGACTTTCATTTCGATCGTTCTATAATTGTTGTTGTAAACGGCCATTGTTCATTTAAATCTATCAATAGTGGTGTGCCTTAGGGTTCTGTGCCTTAGGGTTCTGTTCTATCACTAATTTTTTTGTACGTGTCATGAATGATCTGCTACTTCGTCTCCTATTAAACTCTTATGCTGAAGACTCCACTCTTCATTAAATTTTCTAGTTTGATAGACGACTCTGTCAACTACAAATAGATGCTCAAAGAGTGGCCTTGGAACAATTGACTTATTATATTTAATTAATGGGGGAAAAAAAGAAAACAAAGTAGTTTTTTTTTTTGTTAAAACCGCAGATCCTTCATCTATCTGCTCGTCAGAACCTCCACACAGTCACAATATCTTTTTCGAAAACATGCAACTCAAATTATTACTAAAACAAAAATATATAATTTTTAAAATTATTTGTATGAAACAGCTCTTATAAGTATCTTTCCTTAAATGTCTTATTATTACTTCCGATAAAGAAATAATTTAATAATTTTGTTCCGAAAAACTTTTAAAATATCAAAACTTGAAACCATTAAAAAGGAAGGATATCTGACCAAGCTTCGATTGGAGATCTAGTGTATTATTACTAATAAGGTATAAAAATTATTATATAGCAGACTATATTTTATTCTTTCTATACAATAAAATTAATAAAACATCTAAAAATATGACTAAAATAATGATTTTTTTAATGGTCGTATCTAAAATAGAAATTCACATGGATTAAAATAACAATCTGTTCTGAAGAAGCTCGTAATTATTTTGATTTTGACGTAGGTAATAATAATAATAATAATAATAATAATAATAATAATAATAATAATAATAATAATAATAATAATGTAACAACAAAAATAAATACAGTTCCTGTAGAATTATATTTATGTCATAATTAATATAACTACCAAACAAATTTTTAATTATTACATCATAAACAAGTATAATAATATTTTGGTCCAAATAATATTTTCCTGCAATAAATCCTAATAATACGTTACAATATATCTCGAACTTACACAACCAATGCACAATATTATTAATATATAATATATATATATATATATATATATATATATATATATATATATATATATATATATATATATATATATATATATATATATATATATATATATATATATATATATAATATATATATATATATATATATATATATAAAACTGTGCACATTTTTTGTTGAAAAGTGAGGAAGAAGACCTTATCGAGGATTTACAAGCGAAGCTTCTCTTTTTTCCAATCTTCTTGCAATCCATTTCAACATTTTAAAAACTGCATTGACGTTTGGCAAGCGATGTGTAGCAGCTGTCTTGACGTTTTTGGATTGAGTAATTCTGAATGTAATGGCCATACCCTGTAAAGCTTGAATTGCATCTTCATCTGTTGTGTCATCACCAGCAAATATAGTTGAAACGCGATCCGACCAGTCAACTCCAAAAAGAGTTCTCAAAATATGAATAGCAGCTCTTCCTTTATCCCAATTAATACAAGGTCTTGCTTCAAAGGCATTGTGACTTTGATTCAATTTAATTCCTGAATTTTTAAAAGCTAATCTTGCTGATGGAAGAACATCATTCAAATCTTCTTTAGGCACTTGTATATAATGGTATGTTATAACTGAACCTTTATCTTCAACCCATGCACCATGTTTACAAGAATCTTTCAATTTTTCCTTCAAATCTTTTAGCCTTACTTCATAATCATGTGGTATGGTTGGAGTGAATACTGTTCCATCGGGATGTATAATTTCCAGTCCATGATTTCCGGCATATGTTACACCTTCTATTCCTACCATTTCTTTGACGTTTGTAACTGATCGACCAGAAATAATTGCTACATGAACATCAGGAAGATTAGCAAGTCTCTGTAACACTGCTTTCGTTTCGGATGGCAAAACTGCCAAATCGGGGTGACTTTGAAGGGGAGCAAGGGTTCCATCGTAATCTAATAAGATGGCCAAATTAGTTGATTCTGTAACATACTTGGACAGGAATTGACCGAAGTCTTCTTCTCCAATGGGTGCTAGGTGACTTATTGTTTTATTTTCATCTTCTAAGCATTCCACACTCTTTAAGAAACATCTCAACCAATAGTTAACATCATGTGTCCTTTCTCTGTTCCTTAACTTAATCATTCGAACTTCTCGTTCATCTTTTGGTAGCGTTAATGCCCTATGTAAAATATCAGCAAATTCATTTGTCTCGTATGGGTTAACTAACAATGCTTCTCTCATAGACTCAGCCGATCCAGCAAAAGGAGATAAAACTAAAACCCCAGGTTCCTGAGTTTGGCAAGCAACGAACTCCTTTGCAACTAAATTCATTCCATCTCTTAATGGCGTAACGACAGCTACTGAAGCATCACGATAAAAGCCAGCAAGTTGGTCTTGAGAAACGCAGCCATAGATGTAGCGGATAGGTGACCAATTAGGAGTGGAGAATTTTCCGTTCACGCTGCCAATTAACTGATCTAACTCTTCTTTTAACTCTTGGTAAACCAGAACATCAGTACGTGAGGGAACAGCAACTTGGAAGAATATTACGTTTTCCTTATGCTCAGGGTATTTCTCAAGCAAATGTTCAAAGGCTTTTATTCGATGAACAAGACCTTTAGTGTAGTCTAATCTATCAACACCAAGCAACAGTTGTTTATTATCATCAACTTCAAGAACACTTTTTGCTTCTTCTGCTAACTTCATAAATCTCTCGTAAGGAATGCTTATTGGCAACGGATTGATTTCAACTGTTCTATTGTTATGTTCGACAAGCATTTTATCTCTGTCAACTCTGCAACCTAATCTTCTTTTACAGCAATCAACAAAATTCAAACAATAATCCTCAACGTGAAAACCAATTGAGTCGCATCCTAAGATTCCTTGTAGCAATTCATCTTCCCAAGGAAAGAGTCTCATTATATCCCAAGAAGGAAATGGAATATGTAGGAAAAATGCCATTTTCACTCGGAGACCTTCTTCGTCACACATATCCCTTATGTGATTAGCTGCTACCATTAAATGATAGTCATGGATCCAAACCAACGGAATGGAATTTGGGAATTTATCTTTAAGTTGCCGAATTGCTTGAACTGTCAGTCTTGCAAATTCTTCATTAACTATTTTATAAGCCTAGAAAGAGGATTAGCAAGTATTAGTGATTCAAATTTGATTAGAAATTCTAGTATTTTAGGTTAATAATTGGAAATCTTCGTTAAACTTGAATATTTTTATGGTGGGCAGCAATTTTTCGATTAAAAGAGGCCAAACCACATACTTGGGATGGGTCAAATAAATGTAAGAACTATGAATGATATACTCGTTCAAATAGCGAGAAAACTCTAATACAAATTAAAAGAAATACAGGTTTAAGAACAAGAAAGTAATAGAAATAATGAGGAGCAAATTTTTTTTGTTGATGATAACCAGAGTTGGAAAAAAACTCGTTAAAAAACTGATTAGAAAGTTTAAATATTTCTTTAGGAATTTATTAAGTTTGATTGTTTTTTTTTTTGTTTATTTATTAATTTATTTTTTATTTTTTACTTACATTTTGAAATCCATAATAATTTTAAAAAATTTACGTAAATTACTTTAATACATCGTTTATGATTTTCTGGAGACCTAGTATATACGAAAATTAATTTAGAGTTACTTATTCATGATTATGTTTACAAAACAAAGCATATTAATTATGTATTGTCTACACCTCTGGTAAGGGAACTTTCTCGGGCATTACCCCAAAATATATATTTGTTTATAATGATATTACCTCCTAGGTTTGAAAGTGAGGAAAAATCATAGCATATGCTATCCAAATATTTTTCTTACAATTCCACTGAATCTGGAAATCAAAAAGCACTAAAATTAAAAATAGTTCGTCGACTTGACTTACTTGGAGTGCTCGTAAAGTCATACATATATTATACTCAATAAATCATATTAAAAATAAAAACAAAATAACAAAATGATCATATAAAAACAAATTGCGTAAAATGAGAAAACATACAAAATTTAAAAATCTTGTTTGAAATAAAAGATTTGGGGAATATTATTTCGCTTTTGATACATCAAAATCAGGAGTTTTGAATGTCAGACCAATCTGGATGCTGTCTTCAAGTTCCAACCAATTTATGTACTACTTTTTAATTAAAGTTCCTAAAAATTAAAAATTATTGTTTGCTTGTGCTTTTGAAAGACTTTGCAGCTCCTGACATCCAAATAACTGTTTTTTTCTGAAGTTTTTTATATTAAAGAGTTAAAGAGAATGGGTGAGGCGAGAAGTTTTATTTCTATTAAATCAAAGCATCGATCAAGTCGGAAGAACACTGAAATTGTTTATTGGTACGCCATCACTAATATCGAGCTCAGATTTCACCACTTGTGCCAGAATATTTAGCCACACCATCCAAATTAGAGGTAACCTTAATCTTATATTTTTAATTTTTAATAATTTTTTTTTATTTATTCTACTTTTTCATTCTGCTGGCAATTGGAAAAAGAGAGAGAGAAAAATTTGCTTGACGAAATTTGTCATTTCATTTGTCGAGATGAAAGAAGTTTGAGAAGCCCTGTTTGGTTTACAGAGTATAATCATGTGTTTGAAAGCTACAATCTTTAACTTTGGTGCAAGCTTATAAATATAGAAAATAATGAACATTAAAATCTCTACAATGGCTTTTCAACATTTTTGTGGCAATTTATTGATGTCCTGCAAACTTTAAGCGCAATATTTCGTTCTGTATGGAATAAACTTAGAAACAAACTGAAAGATAAAAGCCCTGAAGTTTGTCAAATTTGTACACGCACGCACGTATACACACACACTCATATATATATATATATATATATATATATATATATATATATATATATATATATATATATATATATATATATATATATATATATATATATATATATATATATATATATATATATATATATATATATATATATATATTATATATATATATATATATATATATATATAATGAAGTAGAACAATAATTTTAATTAAATAAGCTACCTATTCTCAACGATCTGGAGCAGTTGATTAAGGAGCCCACACACATTCCAGATCGTCCTATCCCAGGGGTCAACAACCTGCGGCTTGCGAGCCACATGCGGCTCTTTGGATGTGAAGCTGCGGCTCTTTAATTCCACACGCAAATATGTAAACTAAGTAACTAATATTTGCCAAAATAAAAATAAAAACTAAAATGTGCAGACTGCGCCGTGATAAACACGTTCTGACAAGTCCGTTCGTGCCAGTCGGCGATCACCGCACACGGGAGGCGACCACAGATGCGACGAAACTCTGAACTTATAGTCAATCAGTACGTGAGGGAGAGAGACAAACAGTGTTTCGTGCCTAAATTATTTATTTTAATAATTAAATTATTAGAGAATTACTTATTTTATTTAGGTAAGTATTTCTAATTGGGAAATATCGTTGTAAAATGTTTTTTGATAAATTATATTTCATTATGCCCAGCTTCTCGTATGTATTTAATTAGGTATACGTTGACATAGTAAATAATTGCAAAACTTGTCATCTGCTGTTTTGAATACCTAAATAATAATTTTAAAAATTCTTTATTACAGCTTCACCGCAAGCATGGCATCAACAAAAAAAAAAAGAGAAGAACTGAAGAAGAGCATCGAGAATTCAATCGGGATTGGACGGAGTCGTTCGCTTTCATATGCAACTTAGATGGCCTTCCGACTTGTCTCATTTGCCACGAAAAACTCGCACACAATAAGAAATCAAATTTAGAGAGACACTTCACTAAAAAACATACTCAGTTTGCTAGTAAATATCCAGCCGGCGAAGAACGAAAAAAAGCTGTCGACGAGCTCCAAAAACAAAAACAGCAATCAAGTTCCATGTTAAGTAACTGGACGCAATCTACAAGTAATGTTAATCTGGCAAGCTTCGCGGTATCACTAGAAATTGCAAAAAAAGGCAAACCATTCACAGATGGTGAGTATGTCAAAGATTGCTTCATACGTGCATCTGAAGAACTGTTTCGTGATTTCAAAAACAAACCAGAAATCTTGAAAAAAATCAAAGATTTGCCACTATCCGCTAAAACAGTACAAGATAGAGTAGCTAAAATGTCTTCAAATGTAACATATTTGCAGGTGGAAGATATTCAACTTTCTTCTGCCTTATCACTTGCTATAGATGAGTCTTGCGACATAAAAGACACGGCACAAGTTGCCCTTTTTGTCAGGTATATGTCTTCCCAAGGTCCAAAAGAAGAACTTCTAGGATTGCTACCGCTCTCGGGACAAACTAGAGGGGAAGATATAGCGAATGCCGTGCAAAAATGCCTTGAAGACAATAAGATCGATTTAAATAAAATCGTTTCAATAGCAACTGATGGAGCCAGAAGTATGACAGGAAAAAATAAACCACGAAATTCTTACGTTTCACTGCATAATACACCAAGAAGCGCTTTGTGCCCAAACATTTACGGCCGAAATAGTTGAGGTCATGAATTTGGTAATCAAGATTGTTAACAGCATCTTGTCAAAAAGCACTCTACCATCGTCAGTTTAAAGAATTCTTAAACGAAATGGAGACTACTCAGTATTCCGACCTCCTTCTTCACAATAAAGTGCGATGGCTTTCCAAAGGTAAGGTGTTGAAACGTTTTGCTTTGTGCTTGAATGAAATAAATACATTCCTAAATGAAAAAAACATTAATCACCCTGAATTAGAGAACGACAAATGGTTGCAAAAATTTTACTTTATGGTGGATATCACAGCAAAATTAAATGAGCTGAATCTAAAACTGGAAGGAAAGGGAAACCCAGCCTATGTTTTGGTAGAAGAATTGGTTTGTTTTGAAGAAAAATTAATTCTTTTTGCAGAAGATATTCAGAGCGGTAAATTACTTCATTTTCAATTTCTAAAGCAATATCGCGATAAAACCAGTGCAACTGTTGACACGAATTACTTCAGCACAGTTATAAAAAAAATGAAAGATGAATTTGCTGACAGATTTGAAGCAATTCAAAACCAACAAAATCACTCTAGCATTCATAGTAAATCCTCTCAACACAAATAGTAACGAAATCCACATTGAGCCATTTGGAATTGATACTGGATCTCTAGAAATGCAATTGATCGATTTAAAAAGTAAAGCTTTGTGGAGTGGAAAATTTACAGAGTTGAAAAGCAAGTTGGAAGAGTTGGAGGTCCAGAAATGTATGTACGTAACGCAACAAAAGTGGACAGCTTTAAAAGAAATGCCGCGAGTTGAGGCACTTATATTCGACGCATGGAATAGTCTTCCAGATTGCTACAGTGAGATGAAGAAGTTGGCATTTGGAGTGCTGACTATCTTCGGATCGACATATTCGTGAGAGCAAGCGTTCTTTTGAATGAATATAATTAAAAGTAAAGTAAGAAGCCAACTAACAAATGAAAATTTAGAGTCGTGTTTGAAACTTAAAACAACAAGTTATGAGCCAAATTTATCCAAACTTTCTAAAACCATGCAAAGCCAACGCTCCCATTGAATTTGTTTGCTCAAATGTATGTTATTTTTTTTTTATTTTAAGTACAAGTTACATTGTTTAGTAAAGTTTAAATTTTCTACTTGAATAACCATGCAAAGCCATCGCTCCCATTGAATTTGTTTGCTCAATTGTTTGTTATTGAAGTACAAGTTAGTGTTGTAAGTAAATGTTTAATTGTTTTAATTTTTTACTTAAATAATAACTAATTATCTAAAATGAAATATATATATTATCAAATTTGTTGTGAAAAACACTATTTATATACGAATAAATAGATATTTTTTCTTATGAATAAATAGATTAGTTATTTTTTTTTTCAAAAAACTTTATTTATGCGAGTACTATTTATTGTTAGCAAGAAAAAATTTTGTGACTCTTTAAAAACTTTGAAATTTTGTAAATTGTAATTTTTGACTCTTCCGACTCAAAAGGTTGCCGATCCCTGTCCTAACCAATTCTTGAATACATTTGATTTATGCTTCACCACTACTCCTTCTAGTTATAAATACACCATTTTCCCTCCTATTGGTAACTCTGACCATAATCTTATAGCTCTTAGGTATAATGCTTTCTCTCCAACAGCTCCACCATGCTCTAAACGTACTTTCTGGCACTTTAATTGGGCTAACTGGGGGCAATGCGCAGCTTCTTTGCTAACTATGAATGGAGTGAATCTTGCTTTATCTTTGGGGATGCTTCTGTTTCTGCTGAAAAGGTAGGGGTCGTGATCCTTGATGGGATGGACTGATCCATTCCATCTTCAACTAAATCTTTTTCTCTTCAAAATTCATAGTTCCCTTGCGCTTCGGGAGAGAGACAATGCTTATCGTGAATGGAAAAAGTCTCATTCTCTTATCACTCTTGCCATTTTTCACTCAGCTTGAAATCGTTGCAGGGATGTTCTTCAACGGACTAAGCGTATTTTCACAAAAAGGAAGTGCGCTGACCTCCATGGCTCCCCTACTGATAAAAATTTCTGGTCTCTTGTCAAAAATATCTCTAACAACTTCTGTAAATCTGCCTTTCCTCCTCTTATTCGCTCTGACGGTTCTATTACAAATACTCCCTCTGAAAAGGCTTATCTCTTCGGCCTCCTTTTCTCATCTAATTCCGCCCTGCTCGATTTTGGCATCTCTCATCCTACTCCTTCTCCTCTCAGGTGTCCCATGTCCCTGCCTGTAATTACTCATGATCAGGTGCATGGAATCCTGAAATCTATGAACGTCAGGAAGACCAGTGGCCCGGATAGCATTCCCCCTCGTGTTCTGAGGGAGTGGACTTCCGAGTTAGCGCCTGTCCTCGTTCAACTCTACTCTCTATGCCTTAATACTAATACTTTTCCTCATTGCTGGAAGCGTGCATTTGTTTAACCGATCCCGAAAAAAGGTAGCCGCTCTGACCCTTCTAACTATCGACCTATAGCTCTCACTTGTGTTCTGTCTAATAATTTTTGAAACTCTCCTCAACTCTCATTTCCTGGATCATTTGGAGTCTCATTCTCTTCTCTCTGATCACCAGTATTGCTTTCGACGCTCGAGGTCAACTGGTGACATACTTTCCTATCTTATTGATCTATGGTCTTCTGCCCTTTGGGACTTTGGGGAGTCTTGTGTGGTGGCGCTTGACATATCCAAGGCTTCCGACCGGTTATGGCATGCGTCGCTGCTCTCCAAGCTCCCTTTCTTTGGGTTTCCTCCTTCCCTTTGCTTACTTTGGTCGTTTCCTCTCAGATCGCTCCATTTCGGCACTTGTAGATGGAGCGACCTCTTCCTCTTTTTCTGTCAACTGTGGTGTTCCTCAGGGTTCTGTTTTATCTCCAAACTTATTCTTACTTTTCATTAACGATCTTCTCAACTGCACTTCTAACTCTGTTCACTCTTATGCTGATGACTCAACTCTACATTCTTCTACTCCTTTAAATCTGCTCCCTCTTTTGCTTCTAGAATTGCTTCTCGTCTTCTTCCTTCCGATTCTATTCTTGCCGATCTGGATGGGATTTCCCGGTGGGGTCATACCAACCTTGTGAAATTCAACTCTTTAAAAGCTCAACTTCTTCACATCTCCCTCTCAAAAACACCTCCTAACTTTCCTATCTTCTTCGATGGCTCTCCTGTCTCACCTGTATATAGCATTAACATTCTTGGTCTTAACATAAACAATAAACTGTTTTGGAAACCACATATCACAATGGTTGTTAAAGCGGCCTCTAAGAAGCTGGGAATTCTGTTCAGATTGCGAGTTTTTTTCTTCTGAACAGTTACTCCAAATATATAAGTCTTATTCGCCCTTGTATGGAGTACTGTTCTCACATTTGGGGGGGCTCCGGCTCCTCCTCTCTAAAGTCAGATTAATAAACTGTCCCTTACTTTCAAGCTCTCTTGACCCCCTATATCTGCGACGTGACGTTGGCGCACTATCTCTTTTCTATAGGTACTACAATGGCAAGTGCTCGAGGGAAATGACCTCTCGCATTCCTCCACCGTTGCGTCGTCCTCGTTGCACAAGGGGTGCCCTGGTTTCGCACCAATTTTGTGTGGATGTAGGAAACCCCAGGCTAGCCCGTTGTGGTGCCTCTTTCTTTCCAGCCACCTCTGCTCTGTGGAATTCTCTACCATCATCTATTTTTCCTCCTGTATTTAATCTTCCACTTTTCAAGGCTTCCGTCTGTGCCCACTTGAGGGATGTGCGTTAGGTCTTTGTTTGAATGAGTTTTTTTTTTCATTTTGTGTGTGCCCCCTCCTTGAAAAGGGCTATGCCCGTGAGTGGCGGCGTTCTGTAATATATATATATATATATATATATATATATATATATATATATATATATATATATATATATATATATATATATATATATATATATATATATATATATATATATATATATATATATATATATATATATGTTATCAATCGTACCATAGTACTATGCTCGTACTTTTGGGATGTTCAGACTTTGTGTTTATATTATTTTGTTGAAATAATTATAATAGTAATAATTATAATTATAATAATAAAAATAATAATAATAATAATAATAATAATAATAATAATAATAATAATAATAATAATAATAATAATAATAATAATAATAATAATAAAGACACGATAAAAACCCATACAAAACAGGATTTGGCCCTTTCTATGCTAAGTTTTCCTTAACGTAGTGAGATAAGCGTCGGTGTTATCACCCGAAAGCTCTGCGGTCGAACTTAGCAAAAAGAAGATAAAAAATTAAATTTTTGGTAAAATCGTTTCAAGGTTGATGTTTTGCTTATACAGGTGTTAGTTGTAATGTATTATTATTTATTTATTTATTATTATTATTATTATTATTATTATTATTATTATTATTATTATTATTATTATTATTATTATTATTATTATTATTATCATTATTATTATTATTATTATTATTATTATTATTATTATTATTATTATTATTATTATTATTATTATTATTATTATTATTATTATTATTATTATATAGTTTGTTAATAACACGTGAATGCTAATTGTTAAACCTGTGTACAAATATATTAATTGAAAATAAAAGAATACCAAAGTAAGTGTGTTTAAAAAAAAAAATAAGATAAAAATAAACAAAGAAAATAAAACAAAGATGGTAAAAATTCCTGTTTTTTTATAACGAAGTGGGCCCCCTAGACCTGATTTATTGCATATATATATATATATATATATATATATATATATATATATATATATATATATATATATATATATATATATATATATATATATATATATATATATATATATATATATATATATATATATATATATATATATATATATATATATATATATATATATATATATATATATATTAGGGATGGAGTGAAGTATCGGTATCGGTATCGGTAAAAATTTTGGACAAGAGTAAAGTATCGGTATCGGTATCGGCAAGTATCGGCATATTTTTAGGTATCGGTATCGGTATCGTATCTATAAAAATTTTGGTATCGCTCCATCCCTAATATATATATATATATATATATATATATATATATATATATATATATATATATATATATATATATATATATATATATATATATATATATATATATATATATATATATATATATATATATATATATATATATATATATATATATATATATATATATATATATATATATATATATATATATATATATATATATATATATATATATATATATATATATATATATATATATATATATATATATATATATATATATATATATATATATATATATATATAACCTAAAAGTATTCGAAACCAATGGATGATGGCCGGTGATGACGTGGCTATAGAAGATAAAGCGAAACCTAGTGATTTCTTGAATTAAGATAAAATAAAAAAAATAAAAAAAAAATAAAAAGTTCTGTCTCATGAAACATGAGAAGTCAGTTAAATTGTGACCTGTTGCTTGAGTGCTATGGCAGTTCTCAAATCTTATAATTAGGCTTGTGAGTGTGTTCCTCAAAACCTTCAATTTGGTGGGTACGCCCTACAAAATAATCTTAGGAAAAAGCTTGAGCAAAAGTGGGGTGCTGTGGCTACGCCTCCAGCCCCAAAGGGTGGGTCCTTGACCTGTAATAGGCCCTAAAGTGCTCAAAGGGGTCTGTAAAGACCCTGTCCCTGTAATTTCCCTACAAAATGGCCTCACGATCTTTCGTAAGATCTTGGAGTGCCTACAGATTACCCTCCGGATATTGCAGTGGCTCTGGTTCAAATTCCAGGTAATTCGTTTCTGTGGAATTCCGCTCAAAAACTCGTCAAAAAGTGTTCAAAAATGTTCAAGAAAGAGTTTGGAAGAGGTAGGGGAGAAACCGCATGCGGTTGAAAAATCGGATATCCGGTTTAAAAACCGTCTGGCAGTTGATCTTGCAAACTATATATATATATATATATATATATATATATATATATATATATATATATATATATATATATATATATATATATATATATATATATATATATATATATATATATATATATATATATATAAAATCTTACCTCCCATTTATCTCCCTCAAATATGGCTCTATCCGGCATAGAATGAAATAGCGGCCAAAAACAAGCATTGCAACATCCATTGTAATACTTATCAAACATTTCTTTCTTAAGGTCTACTGCTATTACCTGTCATAATATATATATATATATATATATATATATATATATATATATATATATATATATATATATATATATATATATATATATATATATATATATATATATATATATATATATATATATATATATATATTCTTAATGCACTTGATTTATGTTTCACCAATACTCCTTCTAGATATAAATACACCATTTTCCCTCCTATTGGTAACTCTGACCATAATCTTATAGCTCTTAGTTATAATGCTTATTCTCCAACAGCTCCATCATGCACTTAACGTACTTTCTGGCACTTTAATCGGGCTAATTGGGGGGCAATGAGCCGCTTCTTTGCTAACTATCATTGGAGTGAATCTTGCTTTGTCTCGGGGAACGCTTCTGCCTCTGCTGAAAAGGTAGGGGCCGTGATCCTTGATGGGATGGACTGATTCATTCCATCTTCAACTAAATCTTTTTTTCCTCAAAATCCATAGTTCGATAGCAACTGTTCCCTTGCCCTTCGGGAGAGAGACAATGCTTATCGTGAATGGAAAAACTCTTCTTCTCCTATCACTCTTGCCACTTTTCATTCAGCTTGGAATCGTTGCAGGGATGTTCTTTGACGGACTAAGCGTACTTTCACAAAAAGGAAGTGCGCTGACCTCCATGGCTCTCCTACTGATAAAAATTTCTGGCCTCTTGTCAAAAATATTTTTAATAACTTCTGTAAATCTGCATTTCCTTCTCTTTTTCGCTCTGATGGTTCTGTAGCTAACACTCCTACTGAAAAGGCTAATCTCTTCTGTCTCCTTTTCTCATCTAATTCCACCCTGCTCGATTCTGGCATCCTTTCTCCTACTCCTTCTCCTCTCAGGTATCCCATGTCTCTACCTGTAATTACTCATGACCGGGTGCTTGGAATTCTGAAATCTATGGACGTCAAGAAGGCCAGTGGCCCGGATGGCGTTCCTCCTCGTGTTCTGAGGGAGTGTGCTTCCGAGTTAGCGCCTGTACTCGTTCAGCTCTATTCTCTATGCCTTAATACTAATACTTTTCCTCAATGCTGAAAGAGTACTTTTGTTCAGCTGATCCCGAAAAAAGGTAGCCCCTCTGACCCTTCTAACTATCGACTTATAGCTCTCACTTGTGTTCTGTCTAAAAATTTTGAAACTCTCAAGTCTCATTTCCTGGATCATTTGGAGTCTCATTCTCTTCTCTCAGATGACCAGTATGGCTTTCGAAAGCTCGAGGTCAACTGGTGACATACTGTCCTATCTTACTGATCTATGGTCTTCTGCCCTTAGGGATTTCGGGGAGTCTTGTGGTGGCGCTTAACACATCCAAGGCCTTTGACCAGGTATGGCATGCCTCGCTGCTCTATAAGCAGGGTTGGAAAAGCCCACTGCCCGGGTAAAACCCACTGTGCTGGGTTTTTGGGAACCAAAAACCCACTTTGCCGTGAAGCGGGTTTTTGCTACTTGATTTAGCCGGGATTACCCCAAATCGTCGACAGGAAAAGTAATCGACAGGTCAAAGGGCCGACACTTTTGAAAAAAACATTAACAAAATTTTCTCACTTGTCCAAAACGTCGACAACTTTTTTTGGTAAGGTCAAAGGGCCGACAACTTTTTTTTTTTTTTTTTTTTTTTTTTAACTCGTCCAAATCGTCGAGACTATAAATCGATATCGATTAATCGAAAGATATATATATCATCATCACTCACGGGTCGGGGGGTACGGGGGGCAGAGCCCCCCTTAGACAAATGTTCGTGTGCCATGCATCTACTAAAATAATATATTAAAAATAAAAAAAATCTATTCATAATTATTATAATAATAAAATTTAAAAATAGGCTTACGTATCGATTGTATCGAAATAAAAAAAAATACGATGTTGGTCAAACAGCCGACACATTTTTTTTCACATGTGTCCAAAACGTCGACACGTTGAAATTGAAAAGAAAAGTGATCGACACATTTTTTTCAAAAGTGTCGGCCCTTTGACCTGTCGACTACTTTTCCTGTCGACGATTTGGGTATAGCGCCGATTTAGCTGATATTAATAACAAAAATAAGTGAATTTCTGTCTCTTGCAGTCTTGACACACACAAAGGGAAGGATAAATAAAACCTGCAAACTTATTTTTATGTTTAATGCTTTAATACTTTAATTACTAAGTAGGCTACCTGAGTTTAAGAATAAAGACTAATTTAGTATCCAACACAATATGAAAATCACAATTCACCAATCATGTTCATCCTTGGATTTCAACATTCTGTAACATTTAACTAATTTTTCGGCCTTTTCATTGCCTAATTTGTTTCTCAATTTGTTATGTATAAGGCCATAAGTTGAGAACAATCTCTCCACACCCGCAGAGCTTGCAGGCAGAGAATGCAGAGTGATAGCCAATTGGCAAAAATATGTTGAAAATTTTCCATATTTTGTGGCCCTTTTTTGAACCACCTGCCAGCACTCATGCCACTGTCAGCATGTAATATGGGAAAATTTCAGAGTCTTCAATTTGAAATTTCGAAGACTGAACAGCGTAATCCACATTTCTCTCCTGCAACCATTCCAAAACAATTTCTTCCTGTTGGGCAGATAGTTTTGAACCTGTAAAAAGTAAAATAAAAATTATAACCTTCAGAAATTGTATATTGTTCATATCTTCTCTACAGCGGGTATCGTTGGGCAATTGAGGTTTTTTCCCTCCTTTTTCACACAGCCAACCCTGAAATTGAAATAGAAATGAATTTAGGTAACTACTGATATTGAAGCTTAATTTAGTAAATTTACCAAATGCCTACTTCAAAATACATGATCTCATAATGTTACAAAGGCTTTTGTTTTCTGTTGCTGAGTGAAAAGTGAAAATACTGTTGCAGAAATTCATTCAATTTCATATTTGTAGTGTATATATAATCCCATCACCACTTTTTCTGAAATCATATGAAAAGACTGAAAATCACTTTCTCCTGGTTGGTGGTGGTTTCTGAAGTACTTAGCAACTTCTACCAGATGGCTAAGGACTGTCCTTGGAGTAACCTCCTTTTCCACAAGGTTTAAATAGTGGGCTGTACAGCCATACACAAGGGCTAAATTATGCCCTATTGCATCCACCTCTTTGTAGTGGGTCTCGAGAAGTCGTCTTGTCAGGTTCATTTTGTTTTCATTGTCCGAAATGTACGTTACAACCTAAAAACAGAAAGATTGAGTTAATCTACTTATTCTACTAGCAATGATAAAGATTATCTTTAGCATTACGATTTACATTGTTTATTCATTTAGCAATTTTTTAATTTTTTAAAGGAAACAATTTTTTAGTTATTTATTAAAAAACATTTAAAATCAAGTTAATCACCTCACTTTGCATTTGTATGTCCTCGAATTGGCCTATTTGCTTTATTGCCAAATCTGAAATGTAGTTGGCAGTTTTCTTCTCAGCTCCACTATCTATAGACCCAGCAAAAATGCATTTTTTTTTATTTCCTCCATCACCACTGGTTGGCAGGTGCAAACATGTTGCAATGATTGGATGGTTGTGCACATTGGACTATCCATCTTGGATCATGGTAACTTTTTTTCCTCTGAGAAGCTCCACCATGCGAAGCTCACATTCACCAACAACTTCATCTAAAAGGCCTTCGCTAAGCTGGCGTCTTGAGGGAGGTTGATAAGTTCCACCCCGCATCATTGTAAATAATTTCTTCATTTCGGGGTCTTCTGCAGCACTAAATGGAATATTACACAAAAAAAAGGCTTGTGCAAACTGCAAATCCAAAGCTGCTTTTAGTTTTGGTGGCGTTGAGATCATAAAACTGTCTATCTTCACTTGCTTGGTTACATTAGTCCCCAGCATTGATGCAGCACTTGGTCCACTTGGACTTGAAGTCGGTGTGAGTGTTCTAATACTAGTTGCTGGACTGACTGATCTTGGTTCTACAGGTACAGGTGATCGTGATCTAATCGATAAAGTGTTGTCAATCTACTTTGACCCACAGGCACAGCTGGAGCGGGTGAAAATCCAGTTGCCATTTCAATATCACCATCATCACTGCTACCTTCACCTTGGCCAATAAGTTTATATTGATCACACTTTCCCAGATGGGATATTACTCTTTCAATTTTGTTGCTCACCAGATTAATGCAATGGTTGCATTTTCTCTTCTTCACAGTCTTTCCATTTTCTAGAACATTTACTCTCTCAAACTCTCCCCAAGCCAGGTCTTTCAACCTCCCACCCCTATTCATGATTTAAGATAGAGAAGCTTTTCCACCTTAATTAAAGTTCTGTTAATTGGATCCTATAATTTAATAATTATTGATTAGAAATTTAGAAACACCTGAAAAAATAATGAATATTCTTAAAACATTTGATTTTTTAAAAAGAGATAAATAAACATTTATACATTACTGCAGACACACACAAGTTGCATGTGTCTACAGTAATTGGAAATGAAATAGAAAGTGTTGTATGGTACAACCCTTTTTTTTTTACCAAAAACATAGAAAACCCCATCAATTCACCGGGTTTTTGGCAAAAAAACACCCGGGCTGAGGTTTTCGGGGAAAAACCCGGGTTTTTGCCAACCCTGTCTATAAGCTCCCTGCCCTTGAGTTTCCTCCTTGCCTATGCTTACTCTTGTCTAGTTTTCTTTCAGATAGTTCCATTTCGGCTCTTGTAGATGGAGTGACCTCTTCCTCTTTTTCTGTCAACTGTGGTGTCCCTCAGGGTTCTGTTTTATCTCCAACTTTATTCTTGCTTTTCATTAACGATCTTCTCAACTGCACTTCTAACTCTGTTCACTCTTATGCTAATGACTCAACTCTACATTCTTCTACCCATTTCAAATCTTCTCCCTCTTTTGCTTCAAGAGTTGCTTCTCGTCTTCAACTTTCCGATTCTATTCTTGCTCATTTGGATTGAATTTCCCGGTGGGGTCATACCAACCTTGTGAAATTCAACTCTTTAAAAACTTAACTTCTTCACATCTCCCTTTCAAAAACACCTCCCAACTTTCCTATCCTCTTCGAGGGATCTCCTGTCACACCTGTAAATAACATTAACATTCTTGGACTAAACATAAACAATAAACTGTATTGGAAACCTCATATCACAATGGTTGCTAAAGCGGCCTCTAAGAAGCTGGGAGTTCTGTTCAGGTTGCGAAAATTTTTTCCTTCTGAGCAGTTACTTCATATATAAGGGCTTATCCGCCCTTGTATGGAGTACTGTTCTCCCATTTGGGGGGGGCTCTGGCTCATCCTCACTTCTGGATAGGGTTGAGTCTAAAGCTAAAAGATTAATAAACTGTCCCTTACTTTCAAGCTCTCTTGACCCCCTTTATCTGCGACGTGACGTTGGCGCACTATCTCTTTTCTATAGGCACTACAATGGCAAGTGCTCGAGGGAAATGACCTCTCGCATTCCTCCACTGTTGCGTCGTCCTCGTTACACAAGGGGTGCCCTGTTCTCGCACCAATTTTGTGTGGAAGTGGGAAACCCCAGGGTAGCTCGTTGTGGTCCTCCTTCTTTCCAGCCACCTCTGTTCTGTGGAACTCTTTACCATCATCTATTTTTCATCCTGCATTTAATCTTCCACTCTTCAAGACTTCCGCCTGTGCCCACCTGAAGGATGTGCGTTAGGTGTGTGAGTGAGTTTTCTTCCTTTGTGTGTGCCCCCTCCATGAAAAGACCTTCCTGTGAGTGGTGGCGATTTGTAATATATATATATATATATATATATATATATATATATATATATATATATATATATATATATATATATATATATATATATATATATATATATATATATATATATATATATATATATATATATATATATATATATATATATATATATATATATATATATATATATATATATATATATATATATATATATATATATATATATATATATATATATATATATATATATATATATATATATATATATATATATATATATATATATATATATATATATATATATATATATATATATATATATATATATATATATATATATATATATATATATATATATATATATATATATATATATATATATATATATATATATATATATATATATATATATATATATATATATATATATTAGTGATGAAAGGAAGCTTCGCAACCACAGCCTCATAACTGAACAGCTGACCAGGAGGAGCAAGCATCTTATGCACAATTCTCATCATCATCAGCATTAATGTTGCCACGAACCTGGGGCACTTTATTTCGGCCGTTGAGAGTTTCCCGAATTTTAGTGCGAGGGTTGTTGCTTCGTTTCAGAGTCATAACCGTACACACATGTTTCATCGGCAGTTATGAAGTTAGGGTCATCTCGAACTTTCCCTTTCAGCTCTGTACACAGGTAGTATATACCTAGGATCCCGAAGTGGGATCGAACCGGCGCCCTCAAGCACGTGAGTCAATCACTTTACCGTTTGAGCCACGGTATATATATATATATATATATATATATATATATATATATATATATATATATATATATATATATATATATATATATATATATATATATATATATATATATATATATATATATATATATATATATATATATATATATATATATATATATATTATCACGCCTTTCTACAAAGGAATGTTTATTATCTTGTACTCACATACCTCACACATTACTCAATACAATATCTTGTAGTCGTCTGCATTCTACTCTGCAGATTTAACTGTGGCATGTCCACGTGACCGGGAGAAGGCACGAACCTCATATTTTATGCTGCATCATTACCGTATTTCAACATGTGAAATACGGCAAAAAAAATTTTAAATGAATTTGCTGTACATTTTACCAGCTGTACCTTGCATGCTATTGTACTCTTATCATTGTGGTATATAATCAGCAGATTTATATCTTTTCCATTTGGTGAGTGTGGTTACTCACAGCCTACGTTACAACCTAGTACCTATTTCTTGTACTGTAGAATATGTTTATTCGTATATCATAGTTCTTATTTTCTTTTCCTATTATAGTATTTCTCTTTTTCCATGTTTAGGCCCTCGCTGCATAGCCTTTGCACGTTCTATTTGTTAGCAGTTATAGTTGTGAAACATACACCTCATCTCCACATTTCTCCAGGTAATTGTCAAATTCTAGTACCTCATCTTTCCCTACCTATTATAATCACTATCATAGTTAAACCAAACTTTATTATTATTATTATAATTAATAATAATTGTAGTAGTAATAGTAGTAGGAGCTGTATCAAACTCATAAAATTCCCCCTGTATATAGAGACATATTTTTAAGAGATGCGCAAATAATGTCACAGACTTTACATTGACAGGTACTCTTTATTAATTGAAACAGTTTTATATTTTTACAGCTGAGTTCCTACCTTCCTCATTTCATATTTAATTCTTGCGGTGGTTGTCAGAAGAAGCAAGTTTCCTAATAAATTTTCAATTGTTTGGTGGTGTTGTTTAATCCTAGCCTTCAAGATTACAAATATAACATATACACCTACCAAAATATTTTAATTGCGTTTTAAAAAGAAATCCTCGAGAAATAAGGAGTGGCTTCCAAAAATTTCCATTCCAGTCCGTTCCCAATGAAAAACACAGAACACTGAAGAAAAATTTACCATTTGTGAGAACATTTGAATTCAGGAGAAATTGTTGGAGTAATATAATGATTATAAATTTTGATTATTTGTCAGATAATGAAGTAACACATTTACGCAAATGCTGTTGGATTTTCTAAAAGGAGCTACTCAAAATTGCCCATTCAAATTGGAGCAATATATCCAAGTAACTTTTAAGTATACATTTAAAAACTTTTAAAGTGAAAGTTTTGTAACCCGTCCAAATAAACGTACTTCAAAATTTCATAAAAATAGGATGAATAGTCAAATTAAATTAGAATAAAATTTCAATTTTGACAATTTTTTTATTTTATCATAATAGGATTATTCATAAAAACTGCAATTTTTACCGTTTAATGAAACGAAAGATTATTACTCATTTTTAGCTCATTGTTAGTTACCGTATTTTATTCCTCTTTAAATTTGAAAAATGGATTTAGTAGATTTAGCCAAATTTCTATCCAAATTTTAACATTCACAAATTATGATAAAAGATAGATCCCTATATCTTAACCAATAAAAGTCTTTCTTCCTGACTTGTAGATGTTGCCAATTTGGCTAAACATTCACTCACCGAAGATACTAGATGGAGAGGAGCATAACTATATTATTGCAAAGTATGGAAGACACGATATTTCTATAGTTTCCTAAATTTAAGATGTTTAACTAACAGACTAGGCATCATGTCAAAAAGTATTTATAGCGAAAAGGTGTTATTATATAAACCTGTTTGAGATAGAGATAAAAGAATAGATTCTGCTCTGGCTGACCAGAGAAAAAAATTAGGCCAGATAATGGCCTCCTGACTGCCAAATATTTACTAGAGTTACATGTTAATAATGTAAAAACCTACTTGTGACGTCTTCAACCCTGCTGTAGGTGATTGATCATTTGGATCTGCTTCAGGTATTTCAATCAATCCATTTTCAGAATAAATTCCAGGCCAGCCCACCCAAAGTCCACCAGCTTCAACAACGACAGGAGCTACGGCAGTGACAAGACCTCCAGCACTGAAAGAAATTAAACAAAGAATTATACGTATATATTAGTTGAAGCAAGAATTATTTCTATAAAAGGTATTTTTATAGTATTCGATATTACAAAACAAATCGACTTAAAATTCAATTGTTATATGGAAAATATGGACCGACCGGGGCTTTGGCCCGGCCCCGGCTAATAACCAAGGAAAACCGGGGTTTACCTGCCTGGGTTAATTGCAAATTATACTTATTATGGTGGATTAAATCAAACAAAATATAAGACAATTAAGATTTTAATTCCATTACTTCTTCGTTACATATTGAGTGTGGCAAAATGGATGCAACATAAAAGAATAAACAAACAATTCATTCACTTAATTAAATTACTATTCCCTATCAGAATCTTCTTGAACGTTTACATCATAAGTTTTAGTATTTGAGGGGAGTGAAATGTTCAGGAACAGATGGCAATGTTACTATTCTAAGATTGTATTTTAAAAACAGTAACATCTACACTATTTGAATAAAAGAGAAATTTTCAAAATTTTTGTAGTTTTTTCAAACTTTTATTATACAAAATCTATAATTTTCTGAAAAATGCATATAATCATTAATTTAAGTGAATGTTGGCTATTCTACTCCCTCCTTATAATTACATCTAATTTTTTTAACTTAAAATTTCAGTACTTTTGATCTCTAAAAATTTTAGTCAATCCCCGTCCTAGCTCCTGCCACGACAAAATTCCAACCCAGGCCAGGTCGGTCCCTAATGGAAAATAACAGATAAGACCAGACTTTGCAACAAAAAATTTTCGATGCTTTTTATAAGATAGTTAATATTATAGATAAATGTTATATAGATAAATTTTGAAAGGAAGTGTCTAAAAGGAAGTGTCTAATGTTAGATTTTGACATCTGAGAATACTGATGTTCATTTCCATTCAAGTAAATAAGGAAACGGATATATTTAATTTTTAAATATACATATATATATATATATATATAATATATATATATATATATATATATATATATATATATATATATATATATAATATATATATATATATATATATATATATATATATATATATATATATTTTAGGTGTGTGGCTGACAAAATAATGTGAACTTCTGTGAAGTCGTATATTTTTCTTTATTAATAAAATTTTGGCACACCTTTCACGTTCAACTATTCTATACATTCTGGAATAGAATCATTTAATGTTGTATCGTTTTTCAATCAGAACATCTAATAGAAAACTGAAACTCGTCAATAGGTCTTGGCTTTGTGATGTTCTCAGAAGACACTTTTTTGGAAATAAGATCTTCAAGATGAAACCGAGTCCGTTTGTCACTTTGTTGACGTAGTTAGAACAAAAATTTTCCGAATATTCAATTGTGCAGCCATTTGATTTATTTATTTATTTATTTATTTTTATCTAGCCTTATTTGGGATGAAGTTTTGTTCTGCTTTTGCAGTTGCATTGAACCTGCAAAACGAACACCAACAATTTTTATTGACTTATAGACAAAAGTCAGTATTTTAAATTTAGTATTACGGACTATCCTGTAATAATCTAATAATCTGACAAACCTTGTAAGAATTGCGAGAATATGGCCAAGAAAAGGAAAACGCAACTTTTGTTGTTTCAGTGTAGTAGTCAACAAGAATAAAATTAGGACCACCCCAGTGGTGTTCATATTATTAATGAATGCTGCCCATTCTCACTATCAGATACTAACATGTTAACACTTAGTAAATAAATTATTACAAGACAAGTGGTTGCTGTTCAATGCAGATATTTAAAAAAAATGGGAATGCAGAATGCAGAATGCAGAATCTCTCTCACACACTCTTAATACTAGGTTTAGTCGTCAAATGAAATTTTACTTAAGAGTTACAGCTCACTATGTAGATAACTGATGTTTTGAGTGTTATATATATTCACTTGCAAACTCTTCCGTGGACGTCACGTTGCAAGCAAAATTATGGAAGAATATGAACAAATTTGTAATGGTTTTTAATATATCGAATAAAATTAGAAATATCATAACTGATAATGCCACAAATAAAACGTCTGCTGTTGCTTTATTAAGATTTAATGAAATAACCACTGGTGAAGGTGAGGATGCAAACTCGGAAAGTGATGATCTAGATCTAGACGACAGTTTTGAAACAGATTCTGAGCTACTTGAAGAATTAACAACCGAACATAATTCTAGCTCTGTTCATATTTTTTATTTTTTATTTTTTATTTTTTATTTTTTTTTTGTTATTTTTATAAGATGGTCTGAACAAAAGCAGGACAATTAAATATAATAGTGAACAAAGTTTGAAAGTTAGTATCTCCCTCTTTTATGTTTAGAGAGAATTCGGAAGTTAACATAATCAGATCAGTTTTCCAGGGGTCCGTGAACCGACAAAGAAAATGTCAGGAAGGTCCCTGAGAATGCAGGATTGCACGCAAATGCAGAAAAGACCGTTAGGGACAGGTTGCCAGATTTTTGAAAAATAGCTAAATCTGGCACCTGCCGATGTCGCAAACTATACTACTTATATATATATATATATATATATATATATATATATATATATATATATATATATATATATATATATATATATATATATATATATATATATATATATATATATATAAACTAAAAAGCAAAATTAACGACCATCTACAATTTATCAGTTAGGAGGTCCCGACAACACTGAAGGGTAATGGAAATGACTGTGTGTGAAGGTGTGTGCCCGTACCTACCCAAATAATGCAGTTTAGCATCATATAGATTTAGGTGCAATACGACGAAATAAGGTAAAAGAGCAAACCAGCCAAATTCGGTGAGTGACGTGGTAGGAGAGGTAACGTCACGGGTATGCAGACTATCGAGAAGTATTCAACTTTTAACGTTTGTGAAAGTAATATGGATTGGTTACGGCGGAGTTTGACAAGTGAAGACTGTGTGACAATCACAATACTGGCAGCAGAACGGTACGGCCAAAGCCAACTGGGCCGAGGGTTGGGGGTCTCCCATACAACCATCAGAAGTGTCCTACAGAAGTACGAGTTGACATATGTTCACACCAGGCGAACTAGTCAAGACAGGCCACGGGCAACAAAGGCCGCAGAGGACAGATATATACGGTTAACGGCAGCTCGCGATCGACATACAACGCCACGTGACCATACTGTCGAGCTGCAGGCTGTCCATCAGATCCTTGTTAGCACAAATGCCATTCGACGTGGCTTCGTGGAACATGTATACCACCCAGAGAGGCCGGCAAGAGAACCCCCTCTCACCAGGGAGCACCGAAGAGCAAGGATGGCTTTCTCATAACACCTGCATTGGTGGCCCCATGATTGGGTGATTATCCTATTTACGGACGAGTGCCGATTCAATCTGCACAACTCAGACGGAATTCTAGGGTTTATCGGAGGAGTCATGAGTGCTATGCGGCATGCACAATGCAAAATATAATCCCTTACGCGGTGGTTCTGATATGGTTTGTGGTAGTATATCTTTCTATACCAGCAAGGAGTTACACGTCTTTGATGCAAAGTACCTAGCCAGGCAACAATACATAACGGACACACTCAAACAGTACGTTTTACCATTTGCCCCTACATCGGTGAAGCCTTCGTCCTCATGCAGGATAACGCAAGACCGCACGTAGTCAGATGTTTTGGTGATTACCTCAACACGGTAGGGGTTTCGTCGTACATTGGACTGGTCCGCGTACAATCCCAACCTATACCCCATCGCGCATCTGTGGGACACATTGAAAAGGCGGTTGCAACGACTACAGCACCAGCCACACAGCCTTAACGACCTGCGACAAAATGTTTGTACGCCTATGGGAGGAACTGCTACAGGAAACAATCCAGGACCTCATCTCCAGCATGCATCAACGGTGTTGAGCTGTCATACGTGCAAGGAGAGGCAACGCAAGGTACTGACGACCAAGGACAGGTACCAGGCACATACATCCTGCAGTCTTGCGTATCGCAACCTACTTAAATACTAATGTCTCAGGGTTCAGAGAGTTAGCACGGTGAGACACCACATTATCCCCATTATGTATAACCATGCGCTGCATGTTAACAATGTTACTACCCGTTTTGTATGTTTCAGTATCCTCCTATCGACCTTTGTTCCAGAGGTGAGTCAATTTTTTCCTTCATATATATATATATATATATATATATATATATATATATATATATATATATATAATATATATATATATATATATATATATATATATATATATATATATATATATATATATATATATAATAACCTTGTCACTTTCAAAGAATTGTTTTTTAATTTTATCTAAGTCATTGACATATGTAAAAACAATTCTAACTATATAAAAGTTTTATATTTTTTTGTGTAGCATTTAATTATATATATATATATATATAATATATATATATATATATATATATATATATATATATATATATATATATATATATATATATAATATATATATATATATATATATATATCCTCTCCCAGGAAGGTTTTCACCCTGTCAGTGGAACCAGCATCTTTCCCCACCTGCTTGAAGAAGTTCTCCCAGAGCCCTCCAAAAGATCAAGTTCTTCGGCTCGCCGGTCCCCATGCCGGTCCATGAGTCCTATCAGACTCTTCAGGTAGGGTTTTCACCCTTTCAGTAGGACCAGCATCGTTCTCAAACCAACCTCCAAACACTCTCCCAGGGGTCTTCAAAAGATTGCGCTTCTCCGAGCAATGGTTCCAATGCTGGTTCTGGAGTAGTTACAAGCCGTTGACAGAGAAATCACAAGGCCGGATGGCTAGTCCTGTCATCCTTGCATTTAGTTGCATTATAATATATATATATATATATATATATATATATATATATATATATATATATATATATATATATATATATATATATATATATATATATATATATATATTTCTCTCGGTGGGCAAAGACCAGAGGCCTACTAAAATTCCACCAGAGTTAGGGGGAAAGACGGGAACCTGGTCAAATTAAAGGCCGACATGACCTGATACACGACGTTTGAAGGTGTGTAAGTCATAGGAAGTTGGGAAAATAGAAGAAGGGAGTGTGTTCCAGACTTTACCAGTAGAGTACATGTAGGATAGAGCATAGCGGTTAAGTCTGGGGTCAGAGAGTTGGACAGAGAAAGGATGAGACTGTGTAGAAAGTCGAGTCGCACGAGCCCTTCACAGTGGAGGAGGTATGTGACGAGAGAATTCAGAAGAGCAGTGTCCATTGTAATAGCGATAGTATAGAGAGAGTGACGCAACAATTCGACGGGTAAAAAGAGACTGTAGAGAATTCGTGAGAGCAGGAGAGTTGATAAGACGAAAAGCCCTAGACTCCACCTTCTCAAGGAGAGCTGTATGAGTGGAACCATCCCAGATGTGTGACACATACTCCATACAAGGGCGAACAACATCCCTATACAGAGCAAGCAACTGGGGTGGTATGAAGAAATACTGAAGGCGCCTCAGAACACCCAACCTCTTAGAAGCTTGTTTAGAAAGAGAGGATAATGTGATCTTTCCAAGAAAGATCACGAGAAAAAGAAACACCTAGAATATTAAGGAGAGATGAAGGTTTGAGTTTCATTGTTTTCGAAGAAGATATCGTAGTTGTGTGGAAGATTGTGGCGAGTAGAGAGATGGAGGAATTGAGTTTTTGAGGCATTGAAAACAACCATGTTTTCTCCGCCCCAATTTGAAATGAGAGATAGATCAGAGGTTAGTTGCTCCAAGGCCACCCTCCTTGCCTCTATTAACTGTTGCTGTTGCCTTTCAAAATGAAAAGAGTAATGAAGGGTGGAGTCATCAGCATAGGAGTGGATAGGAGATGAAATAACAGAGAGAAGGTCATTAATGAAAAGTAGAAAAAGTGTTGGGGATGGGACAGATCCTTGAGGAACACCACTATTTATAGATTTATAGAATGAACGGTGGCCGTCTACAACAGCTGCTATAGAAAGACCAGAAAGGAAATCAGAGAGAAGGCCAAAGAGAGAAGGATAGATTCCGAAAGAGGGAAGTTTGGAAATCAAAGCTTTGTGCCAGACTATATCGAAAGCCTTCGATATGTCCAGCACTACAGCAAAACATTTACCGAAATGCCGAAGAGCGGAGAACCAAGAGTCAGAGAGAAGGGAAAGAAGATCACCAGTAGAAGCGTTTCTTACGAAAGCCATACTGGCGATCAGAGATAAGATTAGAAGAATTGAGATGTTTCCAAATCTTCCTGTTAAGGATAGATTCGAAACTTTAGAAAGAACGGAGGTTAAAGAAATTGGATGGTAGTTAGAGGGTTGAGAGGGGTCCCCCTTCTTCGGCAGAGACTGAATGAGCGCAGGTTTCCAGCAAGAAGGGAAGGTTGAAGTAGAAAGACATAGACGAAATAGTTTACCAAGGCAGGGTGCAAGCTCGGAAGCGCAAGTTTTGAGAACCACAAGAGGGATACCCTCAGGACCGTACGCCTTTTTAGTGTTAAGCTCAGAGAGAGCAGAAGTGACGTCTTTAGAAGAAATTACAATGTTAGGCATAAATGAGTTGGAGGGGGTTGAAGGAGTAGGAACAGCTCAGGAATCGTCTAAGAATGAATTTAAGGCAAAAGTTTCAGCAAAGAGTTCAGCTTTAGAGGAAGGCAAAACGGCAATTGAACCGTCAAAAGATACTAGAGGAGGGAAAGAGGAAGAAGCTAAGTTAGAATTGACATTATTTACAAAATGCCAGAAAGGGCGAGAGGAAGAGCAGCCAGAAAGATTATTGCATTTTTAAGGAGGAAAGAGTTTTTGATATCTCGAAGAATAGATTTTGCACAATTCCGGGATGAAATATAAGTTGCATGAGTTTCTGGAGTTTGAAGACGACGGTAATCCCTGAAGGCAGCATCCCTGCGGCGGATAGCACGAGAACAAGCAGAGTTAAACCAAGGTTTATTAGGTTTAGTGGAAGGGAAAGAATATGGAATGTACGCCTCCATGACAGAGAGAATCACCTCAGTTATGCGCTCTGCACACTCCGAGGGATCCCTCCCACGGAAACAGTAATCATTCCATGGAAAATCAGAAAAGTACGACCGCAAGTCAGACCAATTGGTGGCACTGAAATGCCAGAAATGTCTCCTCGCCGAAGACGGGGGCCGTTCTTGCGGAAGACTTGAAAAGAGGTAAGATGATCGGGTGAACCCAGAGGAGGAAAGAGTTTAACAGTATATGGAGAAGGATTAGAAAAAGGTGTAGAATGTTGGGTTCATTACCAAGACGGTCAGGGATTAGAAAATGGTCTAGAATGTTGGGTTCATTACCAAGACGGTCAGGGATACAGGTAGGGAGATGCCACCAACTGCTCAAGGTTGTTCTGGATAGAAAATTGGAAGGCGAGTTCACCAGCTGGATCATGAGAAATAGATAAAAGCCATTGGCGGTGGTGAACATTGAAATCACCTAAAATGATGATTTCGGAGAAAGAAGAAAGAATGTGTTCTATTTTGGAGTTAAGATAGTCGAAGAATTTTGGATAGTCTGTAGAGTTAGGATATAAGTAGACAGAACAAATGAATTTAGTTGTAGAGTTGCGAGAAAGTTTAAGCCATAAAGTAGAGAGTTCAGAAGACTCCAAATTAGAGTCACCAGAACAGACATCATTGCGAACATATGCGCAACATTCGCCTTTGGCTGAAAATTGAGGATAGAGACAGTAGGAGGAAACAGAGTAGGGTTTGCTGTCAGAGCACTCAGACACCTCACCTGAGCTTCAGTTAAGAACAAGATATGAATTCTAAAAGAAGAGAGGTGGTGTCGGCAAAGTGGAGATTAGAAAAAAGACTGCGAATATTGCAGAAATTAATGAAAAACGAAGACCGTGCACCAGGGCAAGTCGGCATAAAGGTCTTGGTGGCGCCAATCCCATCACCGGAAGCCACCAACTCCCAAGTGGTGATGTGGGAAGGAGTGGATGAGAGGCTACATTGGGAATCCGCCTCTATTGGATTCTCCGAGGCAGATTAATGTTTTCCCATTTTTGATTCATTTAATAGGTAATGCAAGTGTAAGCGTTTGTAAATTTGTAGGACACATGTGAAGAAGGAGGAAGGTTGGAGCATAGGCATTCCAATGTGAGTCAAGGGTACACTAGAGACCTTCTGAGAAGATGAAACGCGAAAAGGAACGAATCAAAGGGCAACGGAGTGAAACGGAATGGTCTAGCCCATCCTATCACCCCGTGTGTTCAAATATCCTTCCCAATATATATATTAATATATATATCATATTTATATATATATATATATATATATATATATATATATATATATATATATTATATTATATATATATATTGTCCGATTTTTCAGTACTAAATGGCTTCGGCAAAAATTACAAATGATTCCTGAAAATACAAGAACCTATTTTAATAATTATATATATATATATATTATATATATATATTATATATATATATATATATATATATATATATATTATATATATATATATATATATATATATATATGAAAATTATGAGATTAATTTAATAGATTTTCGAATACATGCTTTATTTAATATGAATAACCAAGGGTACTGTCATACAGAATAGAATAGAAATATAGAACAAAGAACAAATTGTACATTTTTTGTTTGAAAATTATAGTTCTTATAATTATTTTATTTATACCGGAGATCCGGTCGGATAAGCCTGAAAACCGGTTAGCAACCGGATATCCGGTTTATCCCATCTCTTGTATAAGTTGCATACACGTGACTGTTTATTTTATCTAAATTTTGAAGAAATTCTTTCTAAGGTTTCTGCTAAACTAAAGGAATTTGGCAATCAAAACTACGAAGTTTCCTTCCTCTTGTAAATTTGGAGAAAATTATTTTCTTTGAATTTTTCAATTAATATATATATATATATATATATATATATAATATTATAATTATATTATTATATTTATTATATATATATATAAAGCAAGATTTCCATTTCTTATAAGGAAATTACCATTTCGGAAGGAAACGGCTTTGTTTATTTTCTTTAAATCAACCTTAACACTTTTCGCGTTATTAATTAAGTAAATATAAAAGCATTCAAATTATGATGAATACGTTCATATAATAAAACATAATGTGGCGTAATGAATGAGTATGTCTCCGAGTTGTAAATACAAAAAGAGAAGAAAAGGTCAAGTTACTAGAATATATATATATACCTTATTTTTCTCTCCAGCTTTCCTGTTTCTGCATTTTTTGCCAATGTAAATGGTAATCGGTTTGAAACAACAACCATAGGAGACGTAGATCGAATAGGCATTTTATAAACGTACCTACCTACAGACTGTAAAAAATATTTAAATATTTAATCAATAAAATAGAAGTACATCATTCATGACAATCTTTGAAATTCAAAACACTGCACAATTCATTACGATAAAATATATTGTAAAACAATTATACAACAAAAACTAGACATCAAACTCTTCCCGTTGCCAATATTGCACTATGCCAAAAATAATGTCATTCAAAAAACAGCATCAACACTCGATAATCACAGTTTTGTAATTCTCCTTCTCCCTTCCTCACTCCCACTCC
>SEYY01000530.1:317376-319876 GCA_009176605.1 Armadillidium nasatum | reverse complement strand
TTTTTAAAAATATTTCAAAATTTAAAATAGAAAATTTCGTTCATTGAAGAAAATTTGGAAGAAAAAGTTCTTCACAAAAGTGAATCTCACTCCTCAAATTTCTTCATTGGAAGAAATTTTTTATTCTCTGTGTGATATAAATCTGAGATAGGAAAAAAGAATTGCTTTTATACTTTTTTGAGATTTATTGTACAAAAAGTAAAAAAAAAAGTATATTTTAAATTTTTGAGCTTTTCTTAATAAAAGAGCCCAATAAAAATTAAATTATTATAATTAAAACTCAATACAATAATTTTAATTATGAAAATTTTTAATGATTTTGTTTACAATAATTAAGCATAATTCTAATTTTTAAATTTCTGTCTCAATTACAAGTTATTATTATCTAAATTGGTCACAAAAGCAATTTAAAAAATTAAAATTTATATTTTGAATTGAAATGTTGGTGAAAAGTCTTTGTATAATAATAATATAAAATATAATAATAATAATAATAATAATAATAATAATAATAATAATAATAATAATAAAATAATAATAATAATATAATAATAATAATGAAAATAATATAATAGTAATAATAATAATACAATTATAATAATGAAATAATATAAATAGAATAATATAATATAATATTAATAAAATTAATAAAAAATAAAAATAAAATAAAAAATAATAATAATAAAATAATAATAATAATAATAATAATAATAATAATAATAATAATAATAATAATAATAATAATAATAATAATAATAATAATAATAATAAATATTATTAATTATAGTAACAATAATATTGTAATAATAAAATAATTAATAATAATAATAATAATAATAATAATAATAATAATAATAATAATAATAATAATAATAATAAAAATAAGAAAAAGAAAAAGAAAAAAGCTAATTATATTCAAATGTACTAGAAAATAGAGAGAGAGAGAGAGAGAGAGAGAGAGAGAGAGAGAGAGAGAGAGAGAGAGAGAGAGAGAGAGAGAGAGAGAGAGAGAGAGAGAGAGAGAGAGAGAGCCCATTAAAGAAGAAACGCAACATATCAAGCCAGTTAATGATCTAGCCACTGCCTCACCCTAAAAGGCAAAGAACTGCCGAGAGAAGATAAGCAAGAGCCGTTGTCCTCCTCTTAATTTCAGTGGTAATTTGAGTCCTGCAATAAGGACACATCAATTTATTGGTCTCTGGACCCAAAGGAAGGATCACTGTTATTCGGTTTTTGGGAGAGAATCTCATTTTCTCGTTTTTGAGGACTTTCTGTAATAATAATAATAATAATAATAATAATAATAATAATAATAATAAAATAATAATAATAATATAATAATAATATAATAATAATAATAATAATAATAATAATAATAATAATAATAATATATAATAATAATAATAATAATAATAATAATAATAATAATAATAATAATAATAATAATAATAATAATAATAATAATAATAATGATAATAATAATAATAATATATAATAATAATAAATAATAAAATAAAATTTTATTTTTTTATTTTTTTTTTAAATTTTTTAATTTTTTTTATAAAGATAATTAAATTAATTTTAAAAATATGAAGCAAAAATACATACAATACACACATACACACATACACAGGCACAAGCACACCTGCACACACACACACACACACATATATAATATATATATATATATATATATATATATATATATATATATATATATATATATATATATATATATATATATATATATATATATATATATTATATATATATATATATTACTGCAAAAATTGTCCTAACAAATCGTTGGGACAAGTGACAAAAATGTCACAACAAATTTTTTCAATTATTTTCTTATTAGAAAATAAAATCGGTGAAGCGACTTTCTTATGCTTAACATGTCTTTTCTCTATTGAAAATTTTACTGTGACATTTTTTTTTTTTTTTTTTTTTTTTTTTTTTTTTTTTTATTTTTTTATTATATATATATATATATATATATATATATATATATATATATATATATATATATATATATATATATATATATATATATATATATATATATATATATATATATATATATATATATATATATATATATATATATATATATATATATATATATATATATATATATATATATATATATATATATATATATATATATATATATATATATATATATATATATATATATATATATATATATATATATATGTGTGTGTGTGTGTGTGTGTGTGTTTGTTTTTGTGTGTATGTGTATAAACTGTAGTCATTAGTCACTGTAAATATGGTGGCCAATATTGATAAACTTTCTAAGAAATAAAAGACTTCAAATAACAAAATAATCATTAAAAATTGATTTAAATATTTTTTCTTATTCCTTAATAAATAAAATAGAATAAAAATAAATTATATTTTTTATTATATTATTTTATAACAGTATAATATTAAATATTTAATTTAAAAATAAATATAAAGTATGTCATATCATTTG
>SEYY01000530.1:307376-312376 GCA_009176605.1 Armadillidium nasatum | reverse complement strand
TTTGATGTTATTCTTTTCCATTCGCCTCCCTCCAGGTGATTCATCGCTAACATTGTATTTTCTTTTAGATATATACTACTAGTTCTTGAATTTTTACTAAGAAAGGATTTAGTTTTAAGATATTTTTCAAGTAGTCAAAACTTGTGCTCCTGATTTTACATCCTTTATAAATTGTTTCCTTTTTATCGGTTTTGTTTTTTTGAGAGAGGACCTCACCGAAGAGGGGATATACTGTCCTTCCAGGCAGACAATATACTGCCCTTCAGGCTATCACGAGTTTAGAGCGAGTGAACCACGTCCACACGTAATGAGAGCCCGTGATGCTCTTGGTCTTCACCATTTAATTTCTATTTTTCAGTCCTGTTGGAAATACACCTATTCAACGTGTGCCCAATCCTTTTCATTTGTGACTATCTCCCTATTGCTCTAACTCCTACATCCAAAGCTTTCAATTTTATCCTTTGTAGAATGATTTGTAAAACTACTACTAACCTTCTCGACAGTTTGATTTCCTTTTAAGGAATTTTGACAAAAGGTTTTATCACTCCACTAGGCATTATCTTCCGGCAATTTTGTGAATCTTTTACTGTGGTTCTGTACATATTGAAGTAGGAGATAGAGATATCAGAAAAGAGATTCCAAACTACTTTCAGTGTCTATCGTTATCACTATAACCATTTTTGATATATATTTAAAGCATCTTGTGTGGAAGGAAGCCATTTTTTAAAATTTTAATGTACAAATAATGGCGTTCTTCAAGGTTTCGTACTATTTCTACCCTTCTTTTTAATGTTCTGCATCATCACCTTTTCCTTCTTATGCTGATAACCATATGACAGTACTATTTCCATTTAAAACAGCAAAGAACAGCAACAGCTGCATGTACTATTGTGTATAGTATATTGTAACGTTTCTGACATATAGAGGTACAGAGTTAGATTCTTCGAAAAAAAACAGAGTTTTATTCCCATTTTAAGGGCACTTCAAATTAGGTATGATCTTCTTAAAAACATTAGGCATATATAATCCGAACATCTGACCTTTGATATTTGTAAGTGAAGCAGAGAAAACTGGAGACAAATCCCTTCTTCTCTTTAAGAAGTTAGAAGGGTTTCAACACATCATCTGCAGATCGTTGATAGATGAAAAGTAGTAACAACATAACTTTAGATTTAAACATTTTCTTTTATCTGTTTTACAGAATATTAGTGATAAATACGTTGGAATTAAACTGATACAAAAATAGATATTAACCATAATTTACTGCTTAATATAAAAGGAAAAAAAACATGGAAATCACTAATTGAGAAAGATTTTAACCATCAAAAGAAATGGCAAGCACTAAGTTTTATAATATTATTTATTTATATATTCATTTGTTTAAATTTCAAACGTTTCGCAATCATCAAATTACTTCATAAGTATAGACCCTTCTATTGTACGTGTGTTATTACCTGAAATTTGGTACGCAATCGAGGTGTATGTAAAGTCGAATCGGACAAGTATATGGTGAGGGTTCCAAGGTCTATTCTCAGAATGGAATTGCATGGCTAGAGAAATTCTCTTTTATTTATACAAAATAAAAAATTATCAACAAATATTTTATATAATTCTTTCCACGCTATATAGTCTAGGTAACTACCTCTTGGCGTTTTAATGATTTAACAACAATAACAACAACAACGACAATAATAATAATAATAATAATAATAATAATAATAATAATAATAATAATAATAATAATAATAATAATAATGATAATAATAATAATAATAATAATAGAGGTGGTACTGGTAGCCTTAATTTATCAAATACTAATCCTAATTCCAAATATATAAACCGTTTCTTTATTAAATCCAATATTTATCATATCTTTTTAAGAAAGTATAACAAAAACGTTTCGTAGGTAGCAATAATAATAATAATAATAATAATAATAATAATAATAATAATAATAATAATAATTGCACATAAGAAAAAAAGAAATATAATAATTGGAAAAGAAACAAAGTAATAAAAAATTTTATTGTTAAAATAAAATATATATTGTTGATAAAAATTTTAGAAGATATTTTTATGTACGATGCCAAAATTTACCCTATAAGGTAAATTTTCATGCTACTAAGTATTAAATTTCCTTACCAAAAAAGGTGAAAAAGGAAATTACAATTTGATGGTAATATTATATTTCAAGATTAATAATAATAATAATAATGATAATAATAATAATAATAATAATAATAATAATAATAATAATAATAATAATAATAATAATAATAATAATAATAATAATAATAATAATAATAATAAATAATAATAATAATAATAATAATAATAATAATAATAATAATAATAATAATAATAATAATAATATTATTATTATTATTATTATTATTATTATTATTATTATTATTATTATTATTATTATTATTATTATTATTATTATTATTATTATATCAAAAAGCGGTATATAAAAAAAAATATGATAAACTGCTAGTGATATAAAAATTGTTAATACAAAAGTTTATTGTATATATATATATATAATATATATATATATATATATATATATATATATATATATATATATATATATATATATATATATATATATATATATATATATATATTATCTAACATTAAATTAATGTTTGCTTCATTAGAACCCAAGAACCTACATTGCAATTTAAAAAATTAGAATACTCGATTTTTATTTCTACAGATCGCCACAACTCACGGGAGAGCCCTTTTCAAGGAGAGGGAACACACAAGAAGAAGAAAACTTACTCAAACACAGACCTAACTTCAACTCAGGTGGACACAGACGGAAGACTTGAAGAGAGAAAGATTAAATACAGGAGGAAAATACATGATTTAGAGAGTTCCTCAGAACAAAGGTGGCTGGAAAGAAGGAGGCACCATAACGGGCTAGCCTGGGGTTTCCTAAATCCACACAAAATTCGTGCTAAAGCAGGTAACCCCTTGTGCAACGGTGAAGGAATGCGGTAGGCCAATTCCCTCGAGCACCTGCCATTGTAGTACCTATAGAAAAGAGATAGCGCGCCAACGTCACGTCGCAGAGATAGGGGGTCAAGAGAGTTTGGAAGTAGGGGACAGTTTATTAATCTTTTAGATTTAGACTCAACCCTATCCAGAAGAGAGGAGGAGCCGTAGCCCCCCCAAATGTGAGAACAGTACTCCATACAAGGGCGAATAAGACCCTTATATATTTAGAGTAACTGCTCAGAAGAAAAAACTTCTCGCAACCTGAAGAATTCCCAGCTTCTTAGAGGCCGATTTTGCAACCGTTGTTTTTTTATTGTTTATGTTAAGACCAAGAATTACAGGTGAGACAGGAAAGCCATCCAAAAGGTTAAGAAAGTTGGGAGGTGTTTTTGAGAGGGAGATGTGAAGAAGTTGAGTTTTTAAAGAGTTGAATTTCATAAGGTTGCTATGACTCCACTGAGAAATCCCATCCAGATCAGAAAGAATAGAGTCGGAAAGTTGAAGACGACAAGCAACTCTAGAAGCAAAAGAGGGAGTAGATTTGAAATGAGTAGAAGAATGTAGAGTTGAGTCATCAGCATAAGAGTGAACAGAGTTAGAAGTACAGTTGAAAAGATAGTTAATGAAAAGTAAGAATAAAGTTGGAGATAAAACAGAACCCTGAGGCACACCACAGTTGACAGAAAAAGAGGAAGAGGTCGCTCCATCTACAAGTGCAGAAATTGAACGATCTGAGAGAATACTAGACAAGAGTAAGCAATGGAGGAAACCCAAAGGAAGGGATCTTGGAGAGCAGCGACGTATGCCATACCCGGTCAAAAGCCTTAGAAATGTCAAGCGCCACCACAAAAGACTCCCCGAAGTCCCTAAGGGCAGAAGACCATAGATCAGTAAGATAGGACAGTATGTCACCAGTTGACCTCGAGCGTCGAAAACAATAAAGGTGATCTGAGAGAAGAGAATGAGACTAAAAATATCCAGGAAATGAGATTTGAGGAGAGTTTCAAAATTTTTAGACAGAACAGAAGTGAGAGCTATAGATCGATAGTTAGAAGGGTCAGAACGGCTACCTTTTTTTCGGGAACGGCTACATTTTAAAACAGATATCACATTTCATTATTAACATTAAGAAGGCAGCGTATTGCGATACAACCACATACATTGTAACTAAAATGCATTGTAAAGAAAGGCATCTGTTATTTTGTGTACTTGCCAACAAATTTCTTGCAATGAGCACACCGATGTTCAATATTATGGAGGGAATCAAGGAAAAAGGGAATAAGGCAGCATCCTAATACACACCTGGAAATAATATTCAATCCTTCGTTACTAGGGACTTCACTCATGTATATTATACATTTGAATGATAATCTTTGGTCAGAAATAAGTAAAACATTTTCACCAATTAATTTTAAGCTGAAAAACAAAAAATTCAAACATTTGATACAAACCCCATTAAGCATAAGAATGCACCGAGGTAAGCAGCAGCAGAAAAATCTTCTTTAATTGTTGTATTCGTGTCCGCTCCACAGTGAGGACATATTATTCTGACGCTGTCTGGCCCAAGAACAGTAAGGACTTTCTGAGTCTGAACAACAGGTTGAACTACAATTTGATGAAAAACCGGGGGCTGACCTGGTGGAATTGCTGGCTGGATTAAATTGGGATCTGGAGGTTCTTGGTGATAATTTTCATCTAACATATATATATATATATATATATATATATATATATATATATATATATATATATATATATATATATATATATATATATATATATATATATATATATATACCTTGTTTTCTTGTTGGTTGTTGAGCACTGTATGGAGGAGGAGGGTCGTGAACGGGGCTTGGTTCGGGAGGAGCATTTGGCATCGAGAGTCCGCTTTTATCGCTCATTACAAAAAATAAAATTTTTAAACTTAAAGACCTACAAGTATCTGAAAATATATATATATATATATATATATATATATATATATATATATA
>SEYY01000530.1:294876-297376 GCA_009176605.1 Armadillidium nasatum | reverse complement strand
ACAAAAAGTATTTCAAATTAACATTTAAAAAGGTTGGCAATAAAAAAATATATATTTACCTTTTGGTCTAGATCTTTTATTTAATTCAGATTAATTCTAATAGTAATTATTTTTCCTTAGTGAAATTTAACGTTAAAATGTTTATATTATAAGAATTAAACTAACGACTTATAATACGCAAGGAATTAATATATTATAAAAATATAATAATAATAAAATAATTTTACCTTTAATCAAAAAAAAAAAAAAAAAAAATTTATATATAATATATATATTATATATATATATATATATATATATCCTTGATATTCTAGTTGGTGGTTGAGCACTGTTGGAGGAGGGTCTGAACTGACTTGGTTCGGGGGGAGCGTTTTGCTCGGCATTCACTTTTTTCTCGTCTCATTTTTGAAAAATAAATAAAAATTTTTTTTTTTTTTTATTTTGTTTTTTTTAATCTATTTTATTTTTAATAATATATATATATATTATAATATTATATATATACTATTATATATATTATATATATATATATATATATATATTATATATTATTTATATATAATATATATATAAAATAAATATAATTAAAATATAAATATAAATATAAATTAAAATATAAATATAAATATAAAATTAAATATTAAAATATAAATAATATATTAAATATATATATATATATATATATATATACTATATATATATTAAAACTATATATATAAAACTAAATATATATATTGGGGAAGACGTCGCAGTCCGAAAGGAGAAGTACCCCTTATTGGGCTGGCCCCAGTGTTTGGTTTGGTTATTTCTTGGGGTTTTCCTCTACACAATGTTGCCCTCAGGTTCGTTCTTTTCGAGGGAGCTTTAGGCACAAATAAATGTATATATACTAACGTATATACAGTAGTAGGTCAGATGGATAGAGGATTTATAGACAAAACGAGGATAACCCCTTTTGCGGAGTTATCAACTTCGTTATCTATAGAAATCTTTCTATTGCCTATTTAAACATAAGTTACCACGTCGTTAATTAGAAATTTTTTTTTTTTTAATAATAAAATATTTATAAAAAAAAAATATAAAAATATTGATTTCGAAATAGCCTTGTTATTTACGAGCCATTTTAAATTTATTTTACTTTTTTTAAGGCAATAATACGAATTCTTGATTGTCTTAAAATTATAAGATTGATCTAAATTAGTAATACTTTTACACTATGCTTTAGTAAACTCATCTTACTCAATTTAGTCTCACACACACATCCCCTTCCTCCTCCTTCACACACCTCTACAAACTTACAAGCAGCTACTGAAACATAACTTTACTTTAAATTTAAAAGAGCGAATCATGAATCTTCCTCGATATACTTGGAGGGATAGCATTAAAAAATACCACTCATCCCATCATTACTAGAGACTGTGGCCTCCGATGATGGGGTTCGTGCCATAAAAACATCGCCGTCGGCTTGTTTTGGTGCGGTCTTTTTTTTCCACTAATTTATGGAACATTAGCAGTCTTTATTGTAGATTCCACTTTGCTGACCTCACCTCTTGTTTTTGACGAAACTGGTGCTTGAGCTTTCCAACAGCAAACTTTTGTTTCCTCTTAACAGTCTATATCCTCAATTTTCAGCCAAAGGAGGAGATTTTGCGTACGCACACAATGAAATTATGTTGTTTGCTACCGTGTCTCTAATTTGGAGTCTTCAAAATTTCCACCTTGAGGCTTAGGATCACTTGCCAATCTACCACTAAATTAATTTGTTTCGTTTATTTATCTCCTAACTCTACCATCTATACTCCAAAATGGAGCATATTCTCTTCGTCACTCTTTCTCTGACATCATAATTTTAAGCGATTTCAATGTTCAACACCGACAATGGCTTTCTTCTAGTTATGATAAAGCTAATGAACTTTCCTTCCATTACTATATTCAAAATAACCGAGTAAATTATGCAGCTCTGTATCCCTGATCGCCTTGGAGTTGAACCATTCATCTTTTAACTTCTACTAATAATGTTAGATTCTTTCCACCTCTGGGTTCTTCCTATCCACCTTCTTATTTTTAAAATAAGGTTTGTCTGTAGTACTCCCGATACTTTGGGATTGATCATTGGTCAAATTTCAAGAAAATTTAAACTAAAAAAAAGGGGCGAGTTGTATTTTTAATATAACTTTTTTTTTTTTTTTTGTCACGATCAATCTATCTCAAAGTTTCAAGAGTACTGTAGACATACCTTATCTTAAAAACAATCAAACAATCACACAGTTATTTTTATATGTATCCCTAGAAAAAAGTAATGCCAAAATATTCGTAAGAAACTTAAAATTTTGTCCCGAATATTTAGCCTAGTAACTTTTGTCAAGGGATACATATAAAAAAATTTAAGATTTTTAAAATAATGTTTATCTGTAGTTCTCGAAAACTTTGAAATGGATCTATCAAGAGACAGTCAACCCTTCCTTTTTTCGATATAACTTTTTTTCAATCTCCGAAACTA
>SEYY01000530.1:280000-292500 GCA_009176605.1 Armadillidium nasatum | reverse complement strand
TATATATATATATATATATATAATATATATATATATATATATATATATATATATATAAATATATATATATCAGAATACTTACCATTCTTTATAATTAATAATATAATTATTTTTTCTTCTGCTTTTCAAGGTTTTCTATTTCTTATATTTCTTTTATTCTGTTTTGCTAATATTCAAATAAAATTTTTAATTTCTTAGATTCTTTATTCTATTATCACTGTTTTATTTGTTTTTTATTTTTTTATTTATATTCTTTTTTTATTTTTGACTCTCTGTTTCTCTCTGTCTTCTATATTAAAGAAATATCTCCTCGATATTCACTGTTTCTTTATTGATTGAATGATGAGATTAAACTGACGACAGAATTGACAAAAAGTCGCGCTCGTTGCGACAAACTAATTCGCAATGGCTATAAACTGACTAAGCAAAAGAGGCTTTTTTTTTTTTTTTTTTTTTTTTTTTTTTTTTTTTTTTTTTTGCTTGTATTTATCGTCTCAATCCCAAATAGTTGTTGTCTGAGACCATTTAAATGTAATTATAATTCAAACTTAGTAATTATAATTTACATAACATTTTATGGTAGTGTCAACAGGAGTTTTATATTTTTAATTAATTTAATTGTTAATGAAAATATTGTCCGACTCTCTTTTAAATAATAGTTTTTGCTCTTTTAAAAAAAACCTCTCCGGAGAAGAGAAGTCTTGAAGTCTTACACAAGTAATTATGCAAGCAAGAATCAAGTTTATCATACATAGTAATTCGCCATGTAATATTTGTTCCAAAATTTCAAAAGTATATATATATATATATATATATATATATATATATATATATATATATATATATATATATATATATATATATATATATATATATATATATATATATATATATATATATATATATATATATATATATATATATATATATATATATATATATTATATATATATATATATAATATATATACTTTAATGCATAATAGAGGTGTACCGAATTTTACCAGAGGTGGAAAAAAATCAAGAGCCAAAACTAAATTAAAGGCCGCGGTGTTCCGATTCATTGTGTTTAAACGTGTCCAAAATAAAAGGAAATTGAGGCAATTGAAAAGTGTTCCAGAGTTAACCAGTGAGTCACATACAAAACTGAGTACGGCAATTAAGCTGGTAAAAAGTGGACAGAGAAAGTCGTGTCACGTGTCTTGAGGAAAGACATGTCAGAAGAATCCTCCTCAAAGGAGGAGTTATTAGACTAGAAAATTTAGAAAAGCAATGTCCGTTGTAATTACGATTGTAAAATGAAGGTGTTCCCAACCACTTATTGAACCCCCCCGACTTCTAACTTTACGTATGTAGACCCCCATATACTCATATGAACTCCCGAAATAACATTTTTTCCTTGAGAACCCCCCTAAAGGCTTCTGTGGTTCTCTAGGGATCCATTTGAACCTCGGTTAAGAAACGCTGGTATAATAAGAGGACTCAATAACAAATTGAAGGTCTGAAAATGACTGGAGAGAATTTAATGAGAGTGTGAACAGCTGAGAAGCGGAAATGTATCACAAATTTGTTGAACAATAGTCCCATACTTCATACAAGAGTAAACGACACCCCTGCAATAACCAAGATACTGAGACAGTGTGAAAAAATCAGCCTTTTAAAAGTTTCCTTATTTAGATAAAAGATCCAGTGAAAAAGAAACACCAAGAATATTAAGGACAAACATAGTCTTGAGTTGCATGTTTCCGAAGGAGATTTCAAAGTTGTGTGAGAGATTATGTAGAGTATAAAGATGAGGATACTGATTTTTTGAATTATTAAAAACAGAAATAATTTTTCTAAGCTTGGTGCAAGCTCAGAAGCGCAGTTTTTAAGAACTACTGGTGGGTAAGAACTACTTGTAGGATAACGACAGGATCGTACATGTTTTTGGTGTTATGGAAAAATAATATTATTAGAAGAAATTAAAATAGTATCCATAAATGAGTTAGAGATAAGTATAGAGAAGGAGGAATTCTTCTGAGTCGTTTAAAGTGAAATTGGAGGCAAATACATAAACAATGACGTCAACTTTAGCAGAAAGAAAGTTGTGAAGATGTCGGATGAAACAAGAGGAGTGAATGAGGAAGAAGTAAAGTTGGAGTTGTCATTATTTGTAAAATCCCAGGAAGAGTTTGAGGTAGAGGGACCAGAAAAATTATTGCATTTTCATAAGAGAATATAGTTTTCTTGTGTTACAATGAATAGACGTAACACAATCCCTGGATGAAACAAAGCAAGCAGGAGATTTTTGAGTTTAGAGACGATGATAATTCCTGAAAGAAGCTTTATTAAGAAAAATAGAAAATGAACAATAAACAGATTTAAATAAATATTTATTACTTTCAATTAAAAGGAAAATAAATGAAATGAACGCCTTCCCGATAATGAGAATCATCATTTTAAACGTTCTACGCCCTCAGAGGGACACGTTCTACAGTAACATTATAATCATTCCAAGAAAGCTCAAGTAAGTACGATCACAAGATCAACCAATTTTGAACACATAGCCAAAAGCATTTCCTGTTCAAAGGCTGGAGTCATCTCTACTGAAGACTTGAAGAGATTGATGAAGATTAGAGGGTAACCGAAGTATATCAGATGAGTTAATAAGAATTTTACACTATATGGAGAATTTTTAGAAGTTAAGAAAATGTCAAGAATGTAGAGTTCAAATATATATATATATATATATATATATATATATATTATATATATATATATATATATATATATATATATATATATATATATATATATATATATATATATATATATATATATATATATGAGAGTTAGAGAAGAAAAATCCAAATTTCCCACTAAGTGAGTATACTAAGAGAACAATTAACATATATATAAACTACATTGTTTGATGTTTATCATACACTATTTTCATTGTTATTATATTATATTTTTTTATATTATCTTTATCATATTGTTGAAAGTTAAAATGTTTATCCCTTTTCTAGATGGAACCAGAAAAGAGATACAATTAAGCTTGCTTTATGGTTACAATTAGCAATGGAATGGCTTTGCTTTTATATATATATATATATATATATATATATATATATATATATATATATATATATATATATATATATATATATATATATATATATATATATATATATATATATATATATAATATATATATATTTATATATATATTAATAGTATATATATATATATATATATATATATATATATATATATATATATATATATATATATAATATATTATATATATATATATATATATATATATATATATATATATATATATATATATATATATATATATATATATATATATTGATGATATTGATTGATGATTAATCGTCATTGTCATCGTTAAAATCGGATATTTTTCTCAATTGTCATCGACAATTTTCTGCCGATTGTTTTGCCAATTAGTTTACATCTATTGGCTTATAAATATCTCGGCTCCACTCTCTTCTAATGAGAGTGAAAGGCAGTTTAGTAGTAGGAGCCACATATACTCTCCAAGATGAAATCGTATTATCCCATAAATTTGAGAGATTGTTTCTACATCACAATTTAAGAGCTCTAAATATAAAGCACTAGAAATTTTCATGTCCATTTTCTCACATACTAAAACTTTTAAAATCAATGTTCTGAAGATACTACAGGGTGTCCTAGTTACTCTCAGTCCCGGATATGCACTTATAGATAGCAAAATACTAGTCATAAGTTAATAAAATGTGAGAATTGTGCTGACATCACAACAAGTGTTGGAAGTGTTCGTTATTAGCTTCATAGCATGCCTGCACACACTCTTCCATGTTACGGTAGGTTGCTGCCAAAGTCCCTTATAAATGCTGACGTTGGTTGTGTGTTAAGTGGCTCGACCTCTCATGATTATACCTAGCTTCTCACAAACAAAGGTTTGTTCGCAGCAAATTTTATTAACTTATGACTAGCGCTTTGATGCCTATAAGCGCTTATCTGTGTCCGAGAGCTACTGGTACACCCTATGTTGCACTAATATATTAAAATTACATATATTTACACATCTGAGTAAAGAATAAAGAAAAGATAATTTAATTTTTCCTTGTAATTTTAATTTCATTGTCATCGTCATCGTCATTGTCAAAAAATTCCTAATCTGAGAAGACAGGGTAGATACGGGGATACTTCTGGCATGGCCAGAAATATGGGAAAAATTTTTCCAATTAGAGCGAACAGTTAATGTATGTTTAAACGTATGCTAAACAAATAATGCTCCATTGTGGCAGTTACAAAAAAAATAACTATTTAAGGCTCTCTATCAAGGACAGTGAAGGACAAAAAAAAACAAAACACAATAATTTATTATATAAAAAATAAATGTAGAAATATAACAATAATAATCGGACCGATAATATAAGATGCAATATAAATATAAATTAACAAAAATAAAATAATATTAATACATAAGATAACAAAGCATATGCAATAATTTATTGTGTATAAAAATAAAAATAATAAAATAATAATAATAATAATAATATAAAATATCACAAAAACAATGAAAATAATAAAAAAAACAACGTTTTTTATTTCACAATTACCGTACGGTAATTTCCCCTCCCAATTTCCCAATTTATTTTTACCCCCCTTTACACAGGCCTCTTTCAATGTACGCGTAAAAATAATCTTCCTCTGCACTGGACCACAACCAATCAGAATGTTGGCTCAATCCTAAGATAAATATGGTGGCTTTGTTTGAATTAATGTTTTTTTCCTTCTGTAGGTATACAAAAAAATTGATAGCCTTCAAATGCAAACCATGCAAATTTCACAGTAAACAGGCTTATCTGTTTTTAATAGATCATACCGTAACCGGATATTATAAAGTCATTCACTGTTGGCCTTCACGGAAATCAAAGCATAGGAAGCAAATCAAGCAAAAAGCAAAAAGCAAAAAATGATTGTTGAAAGCAAAAAAAACTTCAGTCACAAAAAAAAATCCAGTCACAAAAAAAACTGAACGGAGTTCCGTTCAGTTTTTCTTCTCTTTCCAACCCACAGTGCAGCTGAGCTGGAAAGAAAGAAAAACCCTCTTTCTTAACATCTAATAATAATGATAATATAATAATAATAATATAAATAATAATAATAATAAAATAATAAAATAATACACTTCATTTTAATAATTTCAATAATAATAATAATAATAATGATAATAATAATAATAATAATATAATAATAATAATAATAATACACTTCATTTTAATAATTTCAATAATAATAATAATAATAAAATAATAACCATCATCATAATCATATAACAAAATAATAACAAGGATAATAATAAGGTTATAAAAATTAGTACCTGTTTACCAGAAAATCCTGTGTCTCACTCAATACTTCTTCACTTCTTCAATCTACTCAAACAAAACAAAATTTCAATCATTAACCTAAAAAAAAAAAAAATCATAATAAACCATTTACATACAAAACCACAATCACTCCCTTTCACACAGAGTGGGGAATGCCAGACGACTAAAACAAAAAAAGACAGAATAGAAGGTTATTAAAACTAGAGAAACAGGAGGTGAAAAGATAGATTCCCTGAAACCGCCTGGACACTCACCACTCATGCCTTTCATTCAACAATCATATAAAAAAATATATATATAATGATAAAAAATAAATAATAAATATATATATAAATATTATAATAATAATAAGAAATATGATACAAACACAAAAAAAAGACCCTCTTCACCTACCGTACCCTCAAGTCTGCCTGCCTTACTGGAAAAGACTTACAGACATACTCACCTAAAACATCCTAAACACCAAAGTGAAAAGATAGAAAAGGGAAAGTTAGTCTTTTCGGAGGGAGTTTTAGAAATTAAGGCGAGTTCACCGGCTGGAAAAACTAGATGAAACATTGGTGGTGAACATGAAAGCTAAAATGATGATTTCAGAGAAAGGAGAAGAAGAGAATGTCCTCTATCTCGGAGTTTAAATTGTCGAAGAATTTATTATAGTCAGTAGAATTAGGAGATAAATAGACAGAACAAATAAATTTAGCAGTAGAATTGCAAGAGAGCTTAAGCCATAAGGTAGAAAATTCAGGAGACACCAAATTAGAGACAAGAGAGCAAATAACATCGTTGCGCACATATGCGCAACAACCGCATTTGGCTGAAAATTGAGGATATAGACAGTAGGAGGTAACAGATTAAGGTTTCCTGTCAGCACACTCATGCACCTGAATTTCTGTTAGAAAATAGAGATGAGGTTTAGAAGAAGAGAGATGGTGTTCGACAAAGGGGAAATTAGAAAAAAGAATGTTGCAAAGACCGCGAATGTTGCAGAAATTAATGAAAAAAGAAGACCGTGCACCGGAGCAAGCCGGACGCCGGGTCATGGCGGCACCATCCTCATCATAGGAGGCCACCAACCCCCAAGTGATGATGGGATGAGGGGTGGATGAGGGGCATTCTTTGGATTCATCCCCCTAAGCATCTCCGAGGCAGCTGTGGGTTTTGCTATTTTGAGATTTGTTTTGTTTTATAAAGGTAATGTAAAAGTAAGCGCTTGTAAAATGTGGGAACATGTGAAGAATTGGGGTGGAGAGGTAGTTGGAGCATAGACACTCCAGTGTGAGGCGGAGGTACACTAGAGACCCCCTGAGAAGGTGAAACGCGAAAATGAACGAACCAAATGGCAACGGAGTGAAACGGAATGGTCTAGCCCATCCTATCACTCCGTGGGTTATGTCCAATGGAGGGTACTTGCATCGCTACGGAAGGCACTTCGCCCTCACCCTATATATATATATATATATATATATATATATATATATATATATATATATATATATATATATATATATATATATATATATATATATATATATATATATATATATATATATATTTGCTTCAATTGTATATGTCGGTGCGGTGCGGTGCGTGGTGCGCTGATTTCGGTACGGTGCGGAGCGCTTAGTTTAGCTTTACGGGTGCGGTGCGGAGCACAGCATTTTGCTTCCGGTGCGGTGCGGTGTGGTGCGCAATGAATGACAGTTGGTGCGGTGCGGTGCACGACGACCTGGTGCGGTGTGGTGCGGTGCGGTGCGGAAAATTCCGGAGCTCGGCCAACCCTAATATATATATATATATATATCAAAATGACAACGTAGGTCTTTAAAAACTTACTTAAATTAAATATCTAAAGGTTTTAGACAAAAAAAAAAATTTTAATCTAATAATAAACCCCCTGCATTACTATATAAGAATTTATTAAATCTAATATAGAGGATTAATGCAGAAAGCAATAATCCCAATGCGAATCAAATTTCTTTTTGGTAACAACTTGGAAAAACTTCTACAGATAATTTGAAACTAGTTTGACATAATGCATAATCATAAGTGTAAGAGTGGTCAGAAGATGACCGTCAAAGCAAACTGAACATGAATGTTCCACCATTATAATGAAATGAAAGGATTGTAAGTCTTCTGAATCACATACACCAGAAAAATACAAAAATTAGCTTTATGTAACTTAAAAATACGGCATAGTTTTGGTTATTTCCGATTTTTGAGGTATAAGAATTACCCATTGTAAAAGTTTAACTCCTCTACTGTATAACTATGAAGGGTTCTAAGTAGTTCTATAACGACAGATGCTTGAGGGAATTTATATCTCGCATTACACCAACATTTTCGTCGCCCTCACGCCACAAGGGGTGTCTTTTTTACATATTTTTGTGTGAATTTTGGGAACTCAAGACTTGCTATTTGTGGGTTCTCATTTCAAGCAACCTCTGTTCTGTGGAGCTCTCTGGCATCCGTTTTTCCTGCTGAAATTAATCTTATTCTTTAAAGCCTCCGTTTAAGCAGACCTGAGAGACTTTCTTCAAGCTTTGAATTGGGAAAACCTTTTATAATTATATACCCTCCTTGTTCGAGAGTGCTGAAAATAAGCCACAATGGCTTTGTGATCACTAGTTGTAAAGGTGTACCGAGTTTTTGTGTATACAGAATTTCAAATTTTGTTTCAGTTCTGGCTCAAACTGAAATATTTTGGCATTTTGAAAAATATTTAAGATTATAATTAATTTTTCCCATCAGAAATGATGCTAACTGTTTTCAGAATAAACGGATTAAGTGACTTGTTAAATATACTACAGACCATTTTCTTCAAAGTTGCGATGATTTTTTTTTTTATTTTAACTACATTAAGTACAATAAACCCCAAACTACTACCGTCAACTAACAAAGTCAATCACGCAATATTTAACTGCACTGCATTGCGAATCTTTAACCATTTATCAATAATATACCATTAATACTTGCAAGTACGTTCTCAATTACATATGAAAAATGTAATCTATGAACATTAGAACCTGTATCAAAAATATAGGCTAAATAAATATATGATAATAGGCATTGTATTAATTAAAATTAGGGTTAAAAATGCAATAAAAAAACTAGAATGGGAACTATATAGATAAGAACCGATATCCTTATCTTTGTTTCGTTTGAAGGACCCAAATCTTCAACATTCTTACAAATAATATTTCTTTCCTTATTTTTTTTTATTTATTTTTTTTTGTTTGAAGGAACTCTATTTGCTTTCTTATTAATAAAGCAAATTTTAATTTCTTCCAAATAAATACTAAATGAAGTAAACTAAAACTACAATCTTATACAGGGGAAAAAAATGTTAGCAAAAAAGTATTTCAAATAACATTTAAAAAGGTTTGACAATAAATATTTCTTTACCTTTTGGTCTAAATCTTTTATTAATTACAGATTACTACTATTGGTAATAATTTTTCCTTAGTGAAATTTTAACGTTAAAAATTTTAAATAAGAATAAACTGAACGACTTAGGATACACAAGGAAAAATAATAATAATATAAAAATAAAATAATAAATTAAAAAAAAAAATAAAAAATAAAAAAAAAATAAAATAATAAATAAATTTTACCTCTTAAATTAGTTGAATATTTCAATATTCTTCACACATTTTATATATATATATATATATATATATATATATATATATATATATATATATATATATATATATATATATATATATATATATATATATATATATATATATATAATTACCTTGTTTGTATGTTGGTGGTTGAGCACTGTATGGAGGAGGAGGGTCGTGAAACTGGACTTGGTTCGGAGGAGCGTTTGGCATCGGCATTCCGCTTTTTTTCGCTCATTTTGAAAAAATAAAGTTAAAAATATTTATAGAATAAACTTTTAAACTCTAAAAACCTACAAGTATCTGCAAATAAATTTATATATAATATATATATATATATATATATATATTATATATATATATAATATATATATATATATATATATATATATATATATATATATATATATATATATATATAATATATATAGGGGAAGACGTACAGCAGTCCGAAAGGAAGAAAGTACCCCTTATTGGGCATGGCCCACAGTGTTTGGTTTGGTTATTTCGTTGGGGTTTTCCTCTACACAATGTTGCCCTCAGGTTCGTTCTTTTCGAGGCGAAGCTTTAGGCACAATATAAATGTATATATACTAACGTATATACAAAAGGTCAGATGGATAGGGAGATTCATAGACAAAACGGGGATAAGCCCCTCTTGCTTTTGAGTTTAAATTCAAACTTCAACGACTATTTTCTATTGAAAAAGTCTCGTCCTAGAAAATTGCCTATTTTAAACATATAAGTTACCACGTCGTTAATTAAGCAATTTTTTTAGTTTTTCCAGTAAAACTTTTATCAAAAACAAAATATAAAAATATGTGATTATCAAAATAAGCCTTTGTTATTTACGAAGCCATTTTAAATTTATTTTACTTTTTTTAAGGCAATAATACGAATTCTTGATTGTCTTAAAATTATAAGATTGATCTAAATTAGTAATACTTTTACACTATGCTTTAGTAAACTCATCTTACTCAATTTAGTCTCACACACACATCCCCTTCCTCCTCCTTCACACACCTCTACAAACTTACAAGCAGCTACTGAAACATAACTTTACTTTAAATTTAAAAGAGCGAATCATGAATCTTCCTCGATATACTTGGAGGGATAGCATTAAAAAATACCACTCATCCCATCATTACTAGAGACTGTGGCCTCCGATGATGGGGTTCGTGCCATAAAAACATCGCCGTCGGCTTGTTTTGGTGCGGTCTTTTTTTTCCACTAATTTATGGAACATTAGCAGTCTTTATTGTAGATTCCACTTTGCTGACCTCACCTCTTGTTTTTGACGAAACTGGTGCTTGAGCTTTCCAACAGCAAACTTTTGTTTCCTCTTAACAGTCTATATCCTCAATTTTCAGCCAAAGGAGGAGATTTTGCGTACGCACACAATGAAATTATGTTGTTTGCTACCGTGTCTCTAATTTGGAGTCTTCAAAATTTCCACCTTGAGGCTTAGGATCACTTGCCAATCTACCACTAAATTAATTTGTTTCGTTTATTTATCTCCTAACTCTACCATCTATACTCCAAAATGGAGCATATTCTCTTCGTCACTCTTTCTCTGACATCATAATTTTAAGCGATTTCAATGTTCAACACCGACAATGGCTTTCTTCTAGTTATGATAAAGCTAATGAACTTTCCTTCCATTACTATATTCAAAATAACCGAGTAAATTATGCAGCTCTGTATCCCTGATCGCCTTGGAGTTGAACCATTCATCTTTTAACTTCTACTAATAATGTTAGATTCTTTCCACCTCTGGGTTCTTCCTATCCACCTTCTTATTTTTAAAATAAGGTTTGTCTGTAGTACTCCCGATACTTTGGGATTGATCATTGGTCAAATTTCAAGAAAATTTAAACTAAAAAAAAGGGGCGAGTTGTATTTTTAATATAACTTTTTTTTTTTTTTTTGTCACGATCAATCTATCTCAAAGTTTCAAGAGTACTGTAGACATACCTTATCTTAAAAACAATCAAACAATCACACAGTTATTTTTATATGTATCCCTAGAAAAAAGTAATGCCAAAATATTCGTAAGAAACTTAAAATTTTGTCCCGAATATTTAGCCTAGTAACTTTTGTCAAGGGATACATATAAAAAAATTTAAGATTTTTAAAATAATGTTTATCTGTAGTTCTCGAAAACTTTGAAATGGATCTATCAAGAGACAGTCAACCCTTCCTTTTTTCGATATAACTTTTTTTCAATCTCCGAAACTACTGATATTACAGAAACTTTACAAGAATACTAAAACGCGTATCTTTCTCAATTATATTTGACTCCCAAATTTCATTCTTGCATTTTAAAACTAAAATTTTATTCCACAAAACCGGTTTTCGTTCTTAATTTTTATAAATTCCGAACCTTCATCTCCCTTTATTAATAAAATAGTTTAAATCTGCGTCTTTATAAAAGTTTTTAAATTCAAGATAAAAATAAAATACATTAGTTTTCATTTTCTAGACTATTGAGGAATTTTTTAAAAAATGTCCATGAACATATGTAATTTTAGTTTCCGATTTCGAAAATATAAAAATTTTCTTTCAAAGCGATAAATATTTACTGAAATCCTATCAAAAATGAAGTTTTTGAAATAAGTTGTAAAGAAAGCAAACTTTAAACATTAAGAAATGACAATGAAAAAAGTTACGGCATCTCCTAGTTCGAAGGGATGACCATGAAAAATTTGATTACAACAACTAGTTTGATATCACACTTAAAATGAAAATGCTCAGAAATAAAATTTACATTTCGATAATCAGTCATTAAAATAACACGTATACAAATTTATATTTTTCCTATATTCTCGAACAGTCTAGAATAATATATATATATTATATATATATATATATATATATATTAATATATATATATATATATATATATATATATATATATATATATATATATATATATATATATATATATATATATATATATATATATATATATATATATATATATATATATATATTAGCCATAACGATATATCGACAGAAATATCGAAAGCTCAGACAACTTTATTTAAAATTACGTAAGTATGAAAATCTTTAGTAAATTCCAGTACGGTCCAGAAAATGTAAATCTATATATATATATATATATATATATATATATATAATATATATATATATATATATATATATATATATATATAATATATATAATATATATATATATATATTATATATATATATATATATATATATATATATATATATATATATATATATAGCATTATATATATATATATATATATATATATATATATATATATATATATATATATATATATATATATATATATATATATATATATATATATATATATATATATATATAACTAAAAATTTATGTATAGCCCCAAGGTAAATTTCGGATTCTCCAAGGGCAGACTAAAAAATTTATCCGTCTATTTGAAAGCAATTAGTAATTAACAAAGATAAATTAATTAACAGTTTAAAATAAT
>SEYY01000530.1:255000-257500 GCA_009176605.1 Armadillidium nasatum | reverse complement strand
ACTCATTAAATATAGAGTTGAAAATGAATTATTAAAAAATTCAAAACAGCTCCTATTACTGAGGAATTAGCAGTTAATAACAATATAAGTTAAAATAATTATTGAATTGTATATAGAGAAGATAATTTTAACTCTAGAATAGGAATTTTAAGTAGAGTTGGATAATTTTAACTCTAGAATAAGAATTTTAAGCAGAGTTGTATGGGAGTATTGATGAAGGACAAACTATACACGTGATATACAATATTACTTCTGTATTCTATAATATAAATATAAATATTAATACGTACCATAAAACAATATGAAAAGAAGAAAATTTTGGCTTAAAATGAAATACCAAGCGACATAACCCTCCCCTCACCCCCATCCCCTCAATCCCCCCAACGAAACTGTTATTATTATTCTTGTAAAAACACCTAACTACTCACACACACACACACACACACACACACACACACATATATATATATATATTATATATATATATATATATATATATATATATATTATATATATATATATATATATTATATATATATATTATATATATATATATATATATATATATATATATATATATATATATATATATATATATATATATATATATATAAATGAAAAACGATAATGAATGAAAACGTCTTTCAAAATTTATCAGCAATAAAGGAACTTGATGAAGGCAATAGCGATCATCTAGAAGTGGGAGGTAAATATAAATTAAAACTTAAATTAAAAAAAAAAAATTAAAAATTTATATTATAAAAAAAAAAATTATATAATATATATATTATATATATATATATATATAATAATATTAAATTATATATATATATATATATATATATATATATATATATATATATATATATATATATATATATATATATATATATATATATATATATATATATATATATATATATATATATATATATATATATATATATATATATATATATATATATATATATATATATATATTATATTTTTATAAGATGATGAAAAACACTAAAATATTATCAACAGTTAGTTTACATCCATTCTTGTACAAATTACTTTTTAGTAAATTAATGATAGAATTACTGAAAAACTTGACTTCAATTTGGTCACATGACCAAGCAGAATTTAGAAGAAGTCAAAGCACAAATGAACACATCCAAGTAACCCAACAACTGTAGAACGTTGTAATGATATGAGAAATCTCTATTATTACAACGTTCTACAGTTGTAATAATAGAGATTTCTCATATCATTACAATGTTGTAATGATATGAGAAATCTCTATTATTTAAAACCACTTGACTGTGAGTTCTATCTAGCTCTTTTATCAGAGCTCTAAATAGTCATTGTATTGTAAAACTAAAATTAAATAGACGCGTTTAAATATATATACATGAATATTCTACGTCAAAACTTAAATCATTTTTAAAGTACAAATCAAGTAAAAAGTGATTTGGACAGGGAGAAATTTTTTGAAAAAATTTACAATAGAAGATATTCAAATATATCCAAATTCTCTTTACCTTTCAAGAATGATCAGAAGAAAAAGAAATAAAAATATTAAGAACAGATGAAGGTTTGTGTGCTTTCAAAGAATTTATAGTTATGCGAAAGATTCATAATTAACATATTAAACCTGAATCAAATATACTATATATATATATATATATATATATATATATATATATATATATATATATATATATATATATATATATATATATATATATATATATATATATATATATATATATATATATATATATATATATATATATATAATATATATATAGGATATTTTGAGGGTGTGACTGTGTGGAAAGTAGTGTCCCACAAGCCCTCCTCAAAGGAGGTGTTATACATCTAGACTTCTAGAGAGTGCAATGTTTCTAAAATTAATAAATATAAGTCATGAGGGGTACTTACTTTAAACCGTCAATTATTGTGTTATCTTTTTTCGACTTCTGGATGGTTAGTTCCTTCACCCGACTCCATCCCTTCTTGGTCTCTCCAGTCGTCTCGGGATGAAGAGGGGCCAAGTCGTCATGTACCCTCAGAGGGGAGTCTGAATGGGCCTCTTGGGGTAATAGTATAGCACCTGACGAGCTCTGATAACAGGCTATGTAAGAGTTAATATTATGCAACTCCAAATGCAAAATTATATCTACAAGACACAAAGAGAGAGACAGAGACATAGACGAACAGACATACACACAACAGACAGGGATGAACTGTCTTGAAGACAGAATGACAAAGACAATATATACATATACTTCAAATATCGTTAAAGTTATTATAAATCTTTTTTTTTAATTTAAGAAAGATCTTTGCTTTTGAAAATGGGTTTATAATGATTTTATTTTTTTTTTCAAATATATATTTAAAAATACAAATAAAATTTCTGTCTTAATTTTTTAGAATATTGTAAGCAAAATGTAAGAATTTTCTTTAAGTTTCAAGAATATAAAATAACTTTAAGAATAAATTGAATAATTGAATA
>SEYY01000530.1:240000-242500 GCA_009176605.1 Armadillidium nasatum | reverse complement strand
ACAGCAGTAATACTAGAAATGAAAAATTAACATTATAAGACTCAAAAAAATTTTCAAGATTTAACATTTTAGAATTACTTCTAAAAAAAAAAAAAAAAAAAAAAGTTAAATCAGCAAAATGATATTTCAGACAGGAAAGAAATTTTCTTTCATCACAAAAAAAAAAAAAAAAAGTTTAATCAACAAGATGATATTTCAGACGTGAAAGAAATCTTCTTTCAACACAAGCTTTAAAGGCATAGATTTGATGCAAGAGGGGCCAAAGGGTCTAAAAATTTAGGGTGGAAGATAAGGTATATAAGACTTAAATCCATGGGAGAAGAACCGTTTCCCCGCAGTACGTATTTTTAAAATCAAAACTAGGGATAGCAGAAATTTTGTCATATATATATATATATATATATATATATTATATATATATATATATATATATATATATATATATATATATATATATATATATATATATATATATATATATATATATATATATATATATATATATATATATATATAATATATATATATATATATATATATATATATTATATATATATATATATATATATATATATATATATATATATATATATATATATGTGTGTGTGTGTGTGGTGTGTGTGAGAGTAAGTGTGTGTGTGTTAGTGGGTGAGAGTAGGTGTATGTGTGTTGGTGGATGAGAGTAGGTGTGTGTGTGTGTGTGATGGTGGGTGAGAATGCTTGTATGTTGGTGTGTGAGAGTGTGTGTGTTGGTGGGTGAGAATAGGTGTGTTTGTATGTGCTGGTGTGTGCGTGTGTGTGTTGGTGAGTGAGAGTGTGTGTATACGTGTGTAAATATGATAGCATGAAAGCGCAATCTTCCCAGGTTATCTAATCATTTTTCGTCATCTACTGATAAGAAAATATTATTCCTTTATTTTAATATCATTAAATATATAAAATTGTAAGTTGGGTTTTATTTATCCTTTTATAAAGGTTGTTATAATAAATACTTTCAATCTTCTTTTTATTTATTTTATTTATTTATTTATTTATTTTTAATTCTTTATTTGAAAATATTTTTGGACAATTTTTATACAAGTGAGTGTTAATATATATATATATATATATATATATATATATATATATATATATATATATATATATATATATATATATATATATATATATATATATATATATATATATATATATATATATATATATATATATATATATATATATATACTGGAGTGTATTTGTTAGGAAACAATTTATGTTCATCCTGTGATTACTAAGTCAATAAGAACTTACTGGTATAACAGCTGTGAATATGAGTGAAATATAAAATATTTTATATATTTCTACTGTTAATTTAATATTTCAAATTTGAAGATGCAAATGCATGGCACACAAACATTTGAGTAAGGGGGAGATTTCTTAACCGGTGAGTGATGGTGAAGAAACAGTTAATTTCGCACTCATACCCACCCATCCCACTTCTCACTCCAACACCCAAACCCAAACCCAAACCCACACCCCACACCCACACGCACACGCACACGCACACGCACACGCACACGCACACGCACACGCACACCCACACCAACGCCCAACCCCAAGCTTACACCTACACCTACACCCACAACCACTCTTAAACCCAAACCAAACCTACACCTACACCCACGCCCGTAATCACAGATGAAGATCGCTTATTGTAGTAGTCAAGAAAAGTTTATGAAATATATTTTTAAGACCAAAAGTACATTAGCTGTAGTTGATGATGAAAAAAACCGTCGTTCTTTTATTATATATCCGAATTGTTTAAAAAAATTACAACAACAAAAATTTGAACTTGTTAGTAAATTGAAAAAAAAAATAGACCTTATACTATCTATTTCTGAAATTCCGAGAGCATGATAGCTATTATCGTTAGTGTGTGAAGTGCAAAAACGCTAGAGTGATAGACTCACGTGCTTGAATGCGCTGGTTTGATCCCTAGTGCGGATTCTAGAAAGAAATTTCCTAAAAAGGGCAATGCCACGTGAGATGCTAACTTTTTAAAATAATAAATAATAATAAAAAAAATCAAATTTTTTTTTTTTTTTTTTTTTTTTTTTTTTTGTTTTTCTTTTTTCTTTTTGTTATAAAATTATCGAGAAATGGGTTAAAAAAAAAAAAAAAAACACACACACACGCATATATATATATATATATATATATATATATATATATATATATATATATATATATATATATATATATATATATATATATATATATTATATATAATATATATAATATATATATATATATATATATATATATATATATATATATATATATATATATATATATATATATATATATATATATATATATATAATATATATATATATATATATATATCAACCATGGAAGTAATAGACAAGAGGCGTATAAATGATCCACAAGAGTCTATGATCAAAGAGTTGGAAATAGAAAGGGTGAGACTGTGTTGAAAGAAGAAGTTGCACCGATC
>SEYY01000530.1:220000-230000 GCA_009176605.1 Armadillidium nasatum | reverse complement strand
ATTTCAAAAAATTCTGAACCTGTAGCACTCTGTGCAGATCAACGAAGCTGAAGGGCGTAGCGTAGATAAACTGAGCCTGAAGCGCACAGAGAAGATCAATTCGATCAACATTAGTGCAGACCGCAGATAGTGAGCCTGAAGACCTCAGCGCGACTAACTGATTCAGCTGAATATGAAGGCTAGGTTAGGAAAGTTAGGTTGGGTCAGGCTAGGTCGCATTATTTACATCATCATCATTTGGAATCTAAATTGAGATTAAAAATCTATTTCACTTTAACAATAACACTCTAAGTGAAACCGTTTTTATTTTTCGTTTTATTCCTGAGAACGGGTCCTCCCCATATCAACAAATCGCAACCCATCCCTCCATCCTGACTTAAAGGATCTCACGCTGTTAACCATTTAAGTTTATGTCCCCATAATAAAAATTCTGTGCACGTTTTTTTAATTAATGTTGTATTAAATAATTATGAACTGACCTCAAGCACAAACGGATGCTGATGTTGGAATTGCAAATGTCATAAATCATTTTACCTTTACTTCAAATGATTGCATAGTTGCATGTGGTTGTGTGTTTAGACATAAACATGTTCACATGTGCATGTGAGGGAGATAGGTCCTAGAGAATGTGAAGAACAATGCCTCTGGTTGTTTCTGTTAATTTTAACAACTTTCACGGTTAGTTAACAGAACAAAGCAAATCGATATTTCGACTCTCTTAGTATTAACAACAACGCAAAAAGCTTCCTTATAAATATTAAATAAGGTAATATTATGTTTTTATAATGCAATAAGATCTTTTGTGAAGAACAGAAGTATTCCAGAAAGTGACATAAATACAGGTTATGTTAAATATATCACTCAATCATAATTTATTGTATTATATATATATATATATATATATATATATATATATATATATATATAATATATATATATATATATATATATATATATATATATATATATATATATATATATATATATATATATTGCTCATCCACGTCCGAAAGAGGGAGTTCACTAATAACTCCGAAACGTTACGTGTCGTCTTTGTTTTTAACTCTTTTTACTATTTCATCTCGTTTTAATTTGATTTGTTAAAATGTCTTAATGTTTTATTTTTTATTATTTTATTAAAGTGGTTTATAATAATTTTATTATAATATCAGAGCAAGAGTGATTTTAGAGTTCTATATATATATATATATATATATATATATATATATATATATATATATATATATATATATATATATATATATATATATATATATATATATATATATATATATATATATATATATATATATATTCAGCAGAGGAACTATGATGCATAAAACATCAAAAAATAATCAGCCTCCTATACAGACCGTTCTTCCCGCACCAGAATCTGTTCAAACCAATCCTTACCCTTATATATATATATATATATATATATATATATATATATATATATATATATATATATATATATATATATATATATATATATATATATATTATCCTGTTATTTATTTTATATTCAACGATGAAATAATAATGCTGGCCCTTTGAATAAGATAACTCTAGTTAAAGGGGTCATATATATATATATATATATATATATATATATATATATATATATATATATATATATATATATATATATATATATATATATATATATATATATTAGGGATGGAGCGATACCAAAATTTTTATACCGATATACCTAAAAATTAAAAATACCGATACCCGATACCTAAAATACCGATACCGATATACCGATACCGATACCGATATAATATCCGATACCGATACCGATATATATATATATATATATATATATATAATATATATATATATATATATATATATATATATATATAATATATATATATATATATATATAATAAAACGAACACACGCTGTCCGAGTCTTAACAATAAACCTATTTTTCAAGATTTGAAATTAACAAAATATTAGCATAATCCCACAGAAAGATCCCTTTCAAATTGCTAGTAATAAAATCCCAAGAGAAAAATTTAGACCTTCTAAGAAATAGATAAGAAGAATGGTGAAAATCTAAGAGAAGAAAAAGAAAAATTTAGACCGTCTAAGAAAAAGAAAACAAAAATGTTGACAATCTGAGAAAGGAAGAGACGGAAAATAAAGGCAGTCCAATCTCCTCCTTAGAGATTAATTAGAACGAGTTAGATTAGAAATAATTAGAGCTATAACTTAATAAATTAATTAACGAATGAATAATTGAATGAATTAAAATATATGAGAAAAGAGTTAATGATGAATATAAATGATAAATTTAGAGAGAAAAATATTAATAAGAACGAAAGAATAGACACTGCATCTACTGATAAAGAATGATCTGAGAGAAAATAGGAATAAGGAAGTTAAATAAAGAGGGAATAATCCCATAAAAAGAGAGTCAACGAGCAGTGACATATAATACCCAGACGTATCGGGGTTTCTGACAACTTTGTATATGGATCTTCAGGTGAGGATTCCTATAAAGATGTGATACTCATTGGAGCTATAAAATATGTTTTCAAATATTTTTTTTTTAGAGAGAAAATTAAGGGATTTTCTTTCCCCTCAAAATTTCCCATCTCTTTCTCCTCGAAATTTCGCTCATCTTTCCTCTCGAAATTTCTCTCTTTTTTTAAAATTGTTTTACATGTTGCCACCACTCACGGGCAGAGCTCTTTTCAAGGAGGAGGCATAATTAAGAGATAAAACCCCATCCAATTCCAAACCTAACGTAGATCCCTCAGATGGGGGCAAACAGAGGATTTGAAGAGAGGTAGGTTAAATACAGCAGGAAAACAGACGAAGGAAGGGTGTTCCACAGAACAGAGGTGGCTGGAAAGAAGGAGGTAACAACGTGCAAGTCTAGAGTTTGCCAAGCTCACACAAAATTCATGTGCAAGCAAGGCACCTCTTGTGCAGCGAGGGCGACGCAATGGTGGAGGAATGCTAGAGGTCAACTCCCTCGAGCAGCTGCCGTTGTAGTACCTATGAAAAGAGAGAGTGCGCCAACCTCACGTCGCATAGAAAGAGAGTCAAGGGAGTTTGAAAGTAGGGGACAGTTTATTAGTCTCTTAGCCTTAGACTCAACCTTATCCAAAAGAAGGGTGGAACCTGAACCACCCCAAATATGAGAACAGTACTCCATACAAGGACGGATAAGAAGAAAAAGAAGAAGAAAAAAAATTTCCGAAACCTGAACAGAACCCCTCAAAATTTCCCTCCTCTTTCCCCTCAGAATTTCTCCCCAAGTTTCCTTAACAATATTTACAACTGCGTCTTTTGGTAAATGTCTACTTTCTTTACAATTTTTTAGCTCTTTTTTTTTTTTTTTTTTGCGATTTTCGATATCCTCTTTTGTGATTTTTTATCATCTCCTTTGAGATTTTTGTTCACATCTTTTGCGATCATTAATTCTTTGATCATTTCTGCGATTTCCAAAAACATATTTTGCGATTTTGGTAAGTTAACAATTAATTAACTACTGTATTCCTATTTTTAACATTAAGTATTTATTTAATAAAAAATATAAAAAAAGTAAATCACTAAAAAAACTACAAAAACAAAACTTAATTAAATAAATTGGAGTACATTAATAACATTTTAAATATTTCAGATTACAGAAGGCAAGATGCTACGTCTACCTTCGTCAGGAGATTTCATACTTTGGGAAAGGAGAGCGTCGTCATTTCTTGCCCTTTTTGCCACTCATCAGTTAGGACAAGAGTTGAAAAAAGCCCTTCTTTAGTGGCCTATTGTTCTTCTGTTTTTATTTGTCTTATGGGGTAAGATGATCTTTGAAACTTGAAGGACATTGGCCAATCTGATGTGTGTGTGTGTGTGTGTGTGTGTGTGTGTGTGTGTGTGTGTGTGTGTGAGTTTTTTTTTTTTTTTTTTTTTTTTTTTTTTTTTTTTTTTTTTTTTTTTTTTTTTTTTTTTTTTTTTTTTTTTTTTTTTTTTTTTTTTTTTTTTTTTTTTTTTTTTGTTATAATTTATATATAATATATATATATATATATATATATATATATATATATATATATTAATATATATATATATATATATATTATATAATATATATATATATATATATATATATATATATATATATATATATATATATATATATATAATATATATATATATATATATATATATATATATATATATATATATATATATATATATATATATATATATATATATATATATATATATATATATATATATCTCATTATTAATTATACTTACACCGGCCATTTTCAAAAAAGATTTCTTACTGTCAGCTGCCAGAGAGCCATATTTTATTTTTTTACACCACTCACAGATCAGGGGGTACGGCGAGTGCCGTTATATTAAATAAGGTCCAAATATTTTTTGTCAAATTATTAATGCTGCTTTTATCTGACATTACAGATGCGTTTGCGGTTGTTGTCTAGTTCCACTTTTCTTAGAAGATTGTCAAATGAGTGAACACACATGTCCCAAATGCAGAACTGTCGTCGGCAAATACTCCAAACTTTATATATAAAATATTCTTAGTATTAGAATGAAGGATGTTGATGGTCATGGAATGCATAGATCATAAATGATAGTCGTTTATTATTTTTAAGACTACAAATTTTACCCCTAACACTGGTTAAGGCAGAATGGCCAACCTTTCCCCCTATAACATTGGTTAAGGCAGAATCACCAACCTTTCGTACGCAATGAGGCAAAATTTTTAATTTGTATGAAATAATGGAAATTCATGAATTTTTTTTTTTTTTTTTTTTTTTTTTTTTTTTTTTTTTTTTTTTTTGTAAATAAACGTCTAAATTTTGTATATAATAATATAATTAACAATTATATTATTATATACAAAAAATCATAACATTTTTTTTATCGAATTTAAGTAAATTTTTATGAAAAATTTTATTTTTACAATACGAATATTATGTATTATCAGACAGATAAAATTGAGAAATTGAGAAACGTTTTTAATAATTAATAAATAATTAATTGTCGTTATTTCTTTAATTAAAGAACTAGAATCAAAATCCAGTTAAATGGGTACAACTTATGAAAATTTCGGGAAACACTAGAATTAGAAAATCCTAATTTTACATGCTAGGAAATATCCTTAAACAAACTTAAATCTCTAAAAAAAAAAAAAAAAAAAAAAAAAAATAAAAAATAAATAAAAAAAAAAAAAAAATAAAAATAAAAAATAAATATTATATATTTAATAGATACGTTGAGTCGTGTTTTAAACCTACTTTAAAAGGAACTATAAAGACAAGGTTTGTATTTAAATGCCTTAAATAACCCCGATTTAATGAACCGCGCAAACTGAAAAACTTTACTTGTAAAAAGAAATTATTTTACGTATTGCTTATAATAATAATAATAATAATAATAATAATAATAATAATAATAATAATAATAATAATAATAATAATAATAATAATAATAATAATAATAATAATAATAATAATTTCATGGCAGTATTGAAGTATAAATATATTATGTTAAACAAACAAAATTAAAAGAACAAATATGTTGACCAAATAAATGGTCGACAGATTTAGGGAAGCATATTATCGTAGACACAATCAAACTGAAGAGAAAAATTATCAGCAATTTTTTTTTTTTTTTCTTAAGTATATTGACCATTTTTCCTGTCGACCATTTGGGTTTAGCTTAAGGTGACCATCAGTTCCGATTTTTTTAGAGGGTAAATCGGGACGGATAATAGTATTTTATCCAACTTTTGTTTAAATTAGAAAGCAAAAATGCCTTTTTTTTTTTTTTTTTTTTTGTTTTTTTTTAACTTTTAAACCATATGACTTGTTTTTGAAAACAACAATCGTATTTCTTCTTTATATTAAAAATCACCCTTCTTTATTCATCCCTTAAAGCCCTTACGAGCAGGGTTTTTTTTTGGTGGGGGTGGGGGGGAGGCAATGTTCAGAAGCCTCCCGATTTTTGGTCAGAAAAATATAGTCACCTTAGTTTAGCTCCTTAATAGAGAAGAAAATAAAACGCTACTAACGGTAGCTATAAAATCACCAAATTTTCTAAATACTTCGGTATTTAGCAATTATTTCGAACCAATTTAATTATTTAAAATGGCATTTATTTTAATCTCAAATATAGAATTTAAAAGTACCCGATTTATTTCAACCCTGTGCATCCAATTTCTTTAAACATTATGCATCTCTTAGAGCGAGTACTGCTATCCTTGTCCCAAGTGCTACCAGTAACGTTAATTATAGTGTCAATAACTTAACACTGTAAATAATTTACAGTGAGCCTGGCTTTTGAAGCTTATTTGCAAAAGCCAGTTGGCTTTCTTCTATTTACGCCAGGTACTGCTGGCTGTCCTTATCTTTATATATTAATTATTGGCCACTTACTGGCTTACTAAAACAGGTCACCTTTTATTATAAAAATTATTATAAATTTATTAACTTAATTACTGGTTCAAATTTATTTTAAAATTTATTATAAAGGTAGTTAACCTCTTTTAAATTTAAAAAACTTGAAAAATAATAAAATTATTTAATATTTTAATGTATTTCTTATTATTAAGCGTATTTCTGCTTATAAAGGAAAAAAATACATGTATATATATATATATATATATATATATATATATATATATATATATATATATATATATATATATATATATATATATATATATATATATATATATATATATGATGGTGGTACATGCAAAAATTGTCCTAAGGAATCGTTGGGACAAGTGGCCAAAAATGTCGCAACAAATTATTTCAATTATTTTCTTGTTAGAAAATTAATCGGTGAAGCGACTTTCTTATCCTTAACATGTCTTTTTTTTGTATTGAAAATCTTACTGGGACATTTTCCCCACTTGTCCCAACAAATCGTAAGGACAATTTTTGCAGTGGTAAAGAAGTCATAAGTATATATATATATATATATATATATATATATATATATATATATATATATATATATATATATATATATATATATATATATATATATATATATATATATATATATATATATATATATATATATATATATTTTATTTTAACACATATTTAAATTAAACTTTTCGGGATCATTAAAAATTAATTTAAAAAATTTTTTTTTATTATTTATTATTGTTTTTTTTTTTTTTTTCAACTTTCCATCAGTTTTTAAGTGACAATGAAAAATATTTGAAATAAAAAAAATAAATAAATAAATAGCAAATGAAAATTTTAGCAAATATAAAAGAATGGAAAAAATAATGGTTATTTCGGGTTAATAATAAACAAAAATAATAAAAGAAGAAAAACAAAACAAAATATATATATATATATATATATATATATATATATATATATATATATATATATATATATATATATATATATATATATATATATATATATATATATATATATATATATATATATATATATATATATATATATATATATATATATATATATATATATATATATTATCTCTCTCTCTCTCTCTCTCTCTCTCTCTCTCTCTCTCTCTCTCTCTCTCTCTCTCTCTCTCTCTTTATTTCTAAGAAATACTCTCATTTTCTTGTTAAAAGACAATCAAATCAATATATTGATCAAATACGAAGCATTGAGTCAAATATACACCAAAAAAGGACAGAAAATTCCGAGTGGTAGCGCGAATGGTTTTTTATTTCTTCTTTTCTTAGTGAAACTTAACAACAATTAAAGAATTTTATGTTTAAAATACTCTTTATTTAAAAAAAATTATTTTTTATTCATTCATTTAATTGTAAAGCTAATGTTTTTTTTAATATGGCTTGAAAGTGATTAGAAAATAGTGTATAGCGAAATCTTAAGTGCGATTTTTATTATGGTTTTAATTTATAAAATTTCAGATTTCGCTTTAAGAACAAAAGTATAATATATATATATATATATATATATATGTATATATATATATATATATATATATATATATATATATATATATATATATATATATATATATATATATATATATATATATATATATATATATATATATATATATATATATATATATATATATATATATATATATATATATATATATATATATATATATATATATATATATATATATATATATATATATATATATATATATATATATATATATATATATATATATATATCGAGACCACTCACGAGTCACGAGCAGAGCCCTTTTCATGGAGGGTATATATATATATATATATATATATATATATATATATATATATATATATATATATATATATATATATATATATATATATATATATATATATATATATATATATATATATATATATATATATATATATATATATATATATATATATATATATATATATATATATATATATATATATATATATATATATATATATATATACAGAACTAATGACTTACTAATCATAAATAATGAATAAAACTGAACCAGCTCCACCCTATGCCCCTACAGAGCCACTACAGCCTCAACATCCTCCCATACCTCCGCCTCCCCCTCCCCCAGTTTTTTCTCTGTATCCTGCACTCCCTCCTCCTACTGGATATGCATATTCTTATGGTTACGGACCAAGACAAAACCTTGGTTGTAAGTATATATATATATATATATATATATATATATATATATATATATATATATATATATATATATATATATATATATATATATATATATATATATATATATATATATATATATATATAGATAGAGAGAGATAGATAGATAGATAGATAGATAGATAGATAGATAGATAGATAGATAGATAGATAGATAGATAGATAGATAGATAGATAGGTAGATAGATAGATAGATATAGGCAGATCAGATGATTAGATAAAAATATAAATGGATAGTAATAGATAGATAGATAAAGTTAAATAAAATAGATATATAGATAAATAAACTGGCTGACAACTAACTAGAGCAATGGAAAGATAAATACAAATGAAATTATTTATTAGTCAGTCGATTATTTATATTAATTTTACGTAGTGATAACTCTTTCAGATTACCCCAGAAATCGAAGTTATTTCGACAGTGTCACTGTATTCAGTCCTTTGGGGAGGGACAGTGTCTCCCTCACTTGTCCTCATTGTCAACAACCTATTCGTAGTGAGGTCAAAAAGAGTCCTTCCATCATGGCCTATTTCTCTTCATTTTTTATCTGCTTTATAGGGTAATGATGATCTATATATATATATATATATATATATATATATATATATATATATATATATATATATATATATATATATATATATATATATATATATATATACATATATTATTTAAATTAATTAAAAATTGAATTCAAAAAAAAAAAAAATGTAAATGGAATCGTTGGTAAAAATGTTAAACGAAAAAATTATTAAAAAAAAAAAAAAACATGTTACGCCTTTACGATTTATTTTCTAATAAAATAACTGAAATAAAATTCTCAGTATAGAAAAGACATGCTACGTCTTTTAAAAACAGTAGCTCTACCGATTTAATTTATAATAAGAAAAAAAAACTGAAAAAATATGTTATTTGTAAAAAAAAAAAGTAGCTTCTTGATTTTATTTTAATGAGGAAAATAAATTAAAATATTTTCTATATAAAAAAGACATGTTACTTTGAGATAATAGCTTTACCGATATATTTCTAATAAAAAAATTACTGAAAAAGATTTTCAATACAAGAAAGACATGTTATTCATAATAAAGTAGCTAATACGAGTAGCTTCACATTTTCTAATAAGAAAATAACTAAAAATTTACAATACTGAAAAATCATGTTATTCCTTAAAAAGTAGTTTTACCCATTTTTTTTTTTAATCAGAAAATAACTGAAAAGTTTAAGGAACATTTGAATAAGCGAAAAAGAAGAAAGAAATTATTAGAATGTTACGTGAATCGTAAAAAATATAATTATTATTATAAAAGAAAAGTTTTGAATTTTTTTT
>SEYY01000530.1:205000-210000 GCA_009176605.1 Armadillidium nasatum | reverse complement strand
CTGCATTAAATCTTCCTCTCTTAAAGACCTCCATCTAGACTTAGGTGACCATCCGTCCCGAATTTTTCGGGAAAGTCCCGATTTTTTTAGAGACGGACAATTGTCCCGATTTTTAGATTTGGCAAAAATTATTTATTCAACCAGTCAGTCAGACAGCAGAAGAAGGCAGTGACACACCGCCATACAGCCAGAGAGAAGGTGCGGCGCATGGAAGCAGAAGGCAGATATATAGTATATATATATATATATATATATATATATATATATATATTATATATATATTTTTATATTTTTTTTTTTTTTTTTTTTTGTAGAATGTCCTTAACTAATAAACCATATGACATGTTTTTGAAAACAACAATCGTATTTCTTCTTTATATTAAAAATCCTCCTCCTTTATATATCCCTTAAAACCCTTACGGGCAGTGTATTTGGGGGAGGGGGGGCAATGTTCAGAAGCGTCCCGAATTTTGGTCAGAAAAATATGGTCACCTTAATCTCAACTCACCTGAGAGATTTGAGTTAGGCTGAGTAAATGGGAGGGTTTTCTTTTATCTTATATTTCTGCCCCCTCCTAGAAAAGAACTCTACCCGTAAGCAGTGGTAAATCTAATATAATATATATATATATATATATATATATATATATATATATATATATATATATATATATATATATATATATATATTATATATATATATATATTATATATATATATATATATATATATATATATATATATATATATATATATATATATATATATATATATATTATATATATATATATATATATATATATATATATATATATATATATATATATATATATATATATATATATATATATATATATATATATATATATATATATATATATATATATAATGATACAAAAAGTAATTCTAAAAATAGCTGATGATTTAAATATCGAGGCTTTGCGACTGTCATGAAACATGAAAAAACATGTCGAGCGATAGTGACGTCATAGCTATTCAAATTGCATCATATATACACATTTCATTAAAAATCCTCTAGAATGAGAGAAAATAAAATATGAATATCTATTAATTATAAATTATCTAGATAGTAGAATTTGAATTTCTATGAGCAGTAATTCCCCCTAATTTCGGATAATTTATTTACATATTTATCCAAGGTTTTAAAATATTTGTGGTAAAAATATTTTTTATTGTTCCGCGATAACGGAATATATTCATTCGCAAAGTTCTCAAAGTTCTCTCTCTTTCTCACATCTTACCCCTGATTCCCCCCCACCCCCCAATATATATTATATATATATATATATATATATATATATATATATATATATATATATATATATATATATATATATATATATATATATATATATATATATATATATATATATATATATATATATATATATATATATATATTATATATAAATTTTTTAAAAAAAAAAAAAAAAAAAAAAAAAAAAAAAAAAATTAAAAAAAATAAAAAATGATATAAAATATATAAATAAAGGGAATAAAATATATATATATAATTATATATATATATATATATATATATATATATATATATATATATATATATATATATATATATATATATATATATATATATATATATATATATATATATATATATATATATATATATATATATATATATATATATATATATATATATATATATTTTTTTTTTTTTTTTTTTTTTTTTTTTTTTTTTTTTTTTTTTTTTTTATATATTAATAATTTATTATTATTAATTTTACTCTTTTACATAATCACTAATTAGATTTATTTACATGTTATTAATCATTATTACCATTAAATCCGTTAACGTGGGTAGTAATGCCCCAAGTACTGATCGCATCTCGAGCAGTTGTGTTGAACTTTCTTGCAAGAGTTCATACAAAATGGAAGGAAACAACAACAACATGCGCTACCCCTGTATATATATATATATATATATATATATATATATATATATATATATATATATATATATATATATATATATATATATATATATATATATATATATATATATATATATATATATATATATATATATATATATATATATATATATATATATATATATATTATATATAATATATATACTAGCTAGAGAGAGAGAGAGAGAGAGAGAGAGAGAGAGAGAGAGAGAGAGAGAGAGAGAGAGAGAGAGAGAGAGAGAGAGAGAGAGAGAAAGTTGGTTTAGAGGTGGCTGAAAAACTGAAATTTTTTAAGGCATGTACGAAACTCTGTTCAGCTCCGTATCATTTTGAAACAGCCCATCTTTATCCTCCTTCCTTCATTTTAAAATTTTCTACAGTCTCAACAGAAATATTTTCGACCCGGCTCAATCTCATCTCTTTTTTTTTTTTTTTTTTTTTTTTTTTTTTTTTTTTTTTTTTTTTCAAAGTCATTGCATCCTTGTTTAATTACAACTATACTTTATCGACCCTATTAAAATACAAAAATATTACAAATATTGATTACCTAATATTTATATATACTTAAATATCCCATTTACACCCAACATTTCACATGAACATAACATACTTACCCTGTCACACAAATTAAACAACAGAATAGGTACGTAGCGATTGAATTTTCATTTTTGGTTTTCGACATCATTTCAGTTTGGCATCGTGGGCACGTCATTTTCGTACGAGAAGATTTCATTGGTTCTTTGGGTAGAAGACGTTCATTATCCCCTTCAAAGAATTTCCCAATGGCTTTAAACGAAGAAAATGAACATTGTTTTAAATAGGTTTATTATTTAGGTCAATGACTAAGGACAATAAATTGATGAATTGGGTTGGGTTGGGCATAGCGTGAGCTGTTCAATTAATACTTAAAGTCACAAGGTCCTTACAATATTATTAATAGTATAATATATATATATATATATATATATATATTATATATATATATATATATATATATATATATATATATATATATATATATATATATATATATATACTATATTACTTTGATAACAGTTCTATTTTTATACTATTCTTATGCAATATATTGCAAACATCACTCCATAATATCATATGAAAAGTAATAATAATAATAATAATAATAATAATAATAATCCATAATAATAATAATAATAATAATAATAATAATACAATTATCCTATTTCTTTAATCACAACTAAACATTACAAAAAAAAAAAAAATATATATATATATATATATATATATATATATATATATATATATATATATATATATATATATATATATATATATATATATATATATATATATATATATATATATATATATATATATATATATATATATATATATATATTATATAAGTAATAAAATTCAAAACTATTTAGTATTTGTTTACACTATCTATTAATCCATTCAACATATATCAAATATTTATCATCTAATTATATACACATATCAAAATATTCAATATCTACTGTATTTCTATAATGTCTATCAATCTATCTATTTCGTTAATCTATCTATAAATATCTAATTGTAAATATATCAATATATTTAAAAGAAATATATATATATATCTCTCTCTGTCTCTATAATCAATAATTAACTTAACTTCCTAATGTTTGTTTGTATACTTACAAGGTGCGTTATTATTGTTACCCTTTGCTTGCAAGGTGAATATGACGTCATCATCACGTCTGCCGACTTTAGAATTTTCATCCAATACAAAATCTTCAACAGGGTTAGACATCTCTTGAACTACCAATTTTATTTTATCTATTTTAACCTTTAGGGGTATGGAAAGCTATATATATATATATATATATATATATATATATATATATATATATATATATATATATATATATATATATATATATATATATATATATATATATATATATATATATATATATATATATATATATATATATATATATATATATATATATATATATTACTAGTGATGGGACGATTAATCATCGGCATATTTTTTCTCAATCGTCATCTCGTCATCGTCAATTTTCTCCAAATTATTTTGACGATTAATTTACACATATTGGCTTATAAATATCTCTCTGGTCCATCTTCTTCTATTGAGTGTGAAAGGCTGTTTAGTAGTTGGGGACAAATATACTCTCCAAGATTAACTAATTAACCCAGAAACTGGAGAGAAGATTGTTTGTATATATTATTTCATTCGGAGAGCTCTAAATTTAAAGTACCAGAATTTTGAATCTCTCTTCATGTTCTTATTAAATGTTTTAAAATTCATTGTTCTGAAGATACTATTATATTATATATTAAAATTATAAGGATTTGCGCATTTAAGAGAAGACCTTTTAATCCTTCCTTATAAAATTATTAAACATATTAATAGAAATTTTTAAAATATTCTTTTTCAATTTAGAATCATCGTCAAAAAATTATTAATCGTCTCATCACTAATATATATATATATATATATATATATATATATATATATATATTATATATATATATATATATATATATATATATATATATATATATATATATATATATATATATTAAAATCACCCACGGTAATGATTTCACAGAAAGTAAACGAGTGTATTTTGAGTTTATATATAGTAGAATAATTTTAAGATAGTCAGTGGAGTCAGAAGACGGGTTAAACAGATGAATTTGACCTTAGATTGGCAAAAGACCTTGAATTTCATGCATCTTGCAGTGAAGGATTGAGCATAGAAACAGTAAAAGGAAATATTACAGTTTGCTACAGACACACTTTTGGATAAGAATAAGAGATGGGGTATGTTAATGAAGTTTTGTTCGATATAAAGTGAGAATTAGAAAAAGAACAACTGTTGCAGCAGAAATTAATGCAGAACAAAACTCTGTACCAAAACCCGACGGTGGTCTTAGCGATACCAACCCCATCATCAAAGGGTGCCAACTCACAAGCGGTGGAGAAGGGATAGACGAGGAACTTTGTTTGGGGATGCCGCCCCTCCAAGTACCTCTGTTTATTATTTTTAATTTT
>SEYY01000530.1:192500-200000 GCA_009176605.1 Armadillidium nasatum | reverse complement strand
ATTCTATGGCCCAATTGGCCTATAATACGGCACGTTGTATCATAGGTTAAGATCGACGCGATTCTGGGGTCTCCTTTAACGACCTATAACTCTTTTTAACGGCACGTCGTTAGAGGGAGAGGGACTCCAGATTCAGAATTCTCTATTCTGAAATAAGAGTATCGAATGGTGGTGGCATACGAATAGTTAGTTCTTTCGAGCCCATGCGGTCATGCCGCTGTAGTACGTACAGAAAAAAAGAAAAACACCAACGTCACATAAACATAAAGAAGTCAAGTAAACTGTAAAGTAAAGAACAGCTTTTAATCCTATTAATCTTTAATTCTGCAGGACCCAGAAGACGATGAAAATTCAACACACCCTCCTTACCGAGATACGAGAACAATACTCCATTCAAGAGCGGATGAATCTCTTGTATAGTTGGAATAACCAAGAAGGGATAAAAAAAATCTCGTAATTTAAACTGAACCCTTTGCTTCTTTGGGCCTCCCTAGCAACCGTTGTGATATGAGCTTTCCAAGATGATTTTTGTTTAAAACCCATGTGAATTTTTAGATTCTCCGCAGTAGAAATGTAAGAACCGCCGAAAGAAATAGAATAAGTTAGAATATATATTTGAGAGAGAGATTTTAAGAAGCTGAGTTATTAGAGTTTAATTTCACAAGGATGAGATGACCTTTCAGAGAAATCCTATTCAGATCAGCATAGAATCGGGAAGATTCTTATGGAGGATCAGTAAAAGAATGGAGAGTCGAGTAATCGGCATATGAATGGAAAGGTTAGAGGAGAAGCTAAGACGATCATTAAAAAATGAAAAAAGGGTAGGAGGTAAGAATAACCTTGAGGAGCACTTTTATTGAAAAGAAGGAAGAAGATTTCACCCATTCAGCAGTCGCCAATATGGAACGATTTGAAAGGAAGTAAGCAAAAATAAGAAATGAAATGGATGGATGAAACCCAAAGGAGGGAAGCCTGGAGCACAGCCTCCATACAAGATTTCTTATAGTTCTTAGGGCAGAAAACCATAAATCTTTGGGATAGATAGTATATCTCCAGTAAATATAAAACGCTGAAAGCCATACTAGTGATCGGAGGGAAGGGAATGGGATCCCAGATGATCCAAGGCAGAATACAAGTGAAAGCTATACTGTAGGTGAAAATTAGCAGGATGATAGCTTCTAAATTCATTTCTCCGGAAAAGGTTTTAAATATGAGCACTTCCAACGCTGAGGTAAAGCTCAAGTAATGAGGGACAACTCCCATAAAACTCATGGAGGAGTGCCATCTGAATCGCGTTCCTATATTTCAAATGCCCATGAGTCCAATAAAATTTAATTAAAGGTAAAGCATAATTTACCTAAAGAAAATGAAGTAGGAGGAGGGTTTCCCGAACAATCTAGCCAGGTTTGAGTTACAAGAAAACATTTGACGATAAGAATTGACTCTTTTAGTTGGAGAATTAGCAACATAACCATCAGAGATCAAATATAAGAAGAGGAAAAGTAATTTGCAAATTTTGTTAGAGATGTTTTTGGCAAAGGACCTGAAAGAATTATTTGTGGGAGAATCAAAGAGGTCGGCTCTCTTTTGCTTAGTAAACTTCTGCTTTTCTCTTCGAATAATATCCGTGCAACGATTCTGAACTGAATTAAAAAGCTGAGAGTAATGGAAAATGAGAATTTTTCCATTCCTGATACGCACTGTCTCCGATCCACTATCTGTTTCCATATTATATATATATATATATATATATAATATATATAATATATCTAAATATATATATATATATAATATATATTATATATATATATATATATATATATATATATATATATATATATATATATATATATATATATATATATATATATATATATATATATATATATATATATATATATATATATATATATATATATATATATATATATATATATATATATATATATATATATATATATATATATATATATATATATATATATATATATATATATATATATATATATATATATATATATATATATATATTATATATGCTGCCAAAATAACAGATGATGATCTTTTGATCATCAATGATAAACAAAAAAAAACTTTTTTGCCCCGTTTATGTTATTTAAAGTATTTGAAAAAAATTAAAAACTACTTCGGGGAAAATAAATTGAAACATAAAAGTAAGTTTCAATTAGATAATAAACTTTTGACTTATTATAACTGAGATAATTTAACCATATCAACTTGAAGCTTGTTTAGATAAACAAATATTTTATGGCTTTTAAAAATGTAATTTACTTTCAGGCTATCTGTGAAACCTTTTATTTTTCCTTCTTTTTACTTGTATTTTTAATTAATTTTTTCATCTTTTTTTGCACACACTTTTAAATATTATGATATATGTATTAATTTAACTTCTATTTTAAACAATTATTGAAAACAGATTAACAGAAATTCAGATAACTGTATAGTATATTATTTTCATTAATTTTTTTCCGCTTTAATTGTCGTTTTTTTCTAATTAGTTTATAGCAATCACCAAGTTTGCCAATCTTTATACATTTGTAAATATCTGTTCCCCTCCCATTTAAATATATTTGGTATAGGATTTGATCTCTTTTAATGGACTCTTGAAACCTTTTCATTTCGTCTGGAAGTCATGTTTATCTCATCACTCTTTAGCATATTCGTTAGCCTAGCCTGTGTATTACAGGAATGACTAGTTACGAGTGATATTATATTTTTTCAGAAATATGACTGATAAAAGTGATTCTTTAATTGTTTCTGAAGATGGATCACTTGAGTTAGGAGATAGTATTGAAAAAATTGTTTTTCATCAAAACCTTAATGTGTTTCTCGTTTTAACAAAAGAAAATACAATCCGTGTGTTCGATCCCCATTCATCACATAAACTTGCTGATGTCCCTCTTGCGAAATATGGTAAAGTATTATAAATAATCTTTGTTTTATTTTTGTTTTTAGGTATTTAAGAGAAATTAAATTAATATAATGTATTTATTAGACTTAAAAAACGGCGAAAATTTCAATACAAGAACAAAAAGCAGATAAAGTTAAAAGTCACAGCCTAGGCTATAAAAGATTGTCCCAACCCTAGGATGTCACCTCTTAGAATGTCGTGTATATATCACCCATTTAGGAGGAAGAAGTTAGGTGATAACCTAGTTCATGGTGAAACCATAAACAAAGAAGAAATGAAATGCATTAAAGAAAGTATAATAGAATATGCTTAGTTCAATTTATCATAAATTGAATGACTGATATTTCCGTTTAATGCAGGTCCTAACCGATAAATGGAATGTTGTCGTGGTATACAGGTCTACTGCCATATTACACCATATATATTTAAACTTATACCAAAATGTAGAATAAATTAAACTTATATCTTTAACATTCATCTTAAAATAAAAAAGTATAACCTGCCACTACACAAGGGAAATTATTATTAAAATTATTGAAATTTTAAAATATTGACAAAAAATATCAATTAAAATTGAAATTTCAAAATATTGATATATAAGTTCAGACAATTTCTTAACCTAAGGAATATATATATATATATATATATATATATATATATATATATATATATATATATATATATATATATATATATATATATATATAATATATATATATATATATGCTTAGGTGGAGATTGTTTCTGAGTTTCGATATTTTTTATATCGATATTTTTTATATCGATATTTTTTTTTGTCGATATTTTATTTTAATCGATATTTTCATACCTATACTTAGCCCTAGGCTACTATGTCGTGCAAACGTTCTTGTGTACGTTAGGTCTCTTTTACGGCAAATTGTGTAGGTTAGGCCTCTTTTTACGGCAATTTCGGTAGTTCAGGTTATGATAAGTCGAATTAGGTTCTGCTAGAAAAGTAAGTAATAATAATTGTGTGTATGTCTAGTAATAGTACCTCTGGCAACTCTCTTGTTTACGATAGGCTTCTCCGATATTTTCGATTTTCGATATTTTTTAACAATCGAAACTCAGAAACAATCTCCACCTTTACCATATATATATATATATATATATATATATATATATATATATATATATATATATATATTATATATATATATATATATATAGCTTAGGTTAAGTTGTCTGACCTTGTATATCGATATTTTTATATTGATATTTTGAAATTTCCATCTATCAGTTAGGCCTGTATCATATACCAAACTTCGGTCATTCAGGTTATGATAAGTCGAATAAGTATGCTAGAAAATTAAATAATAATAATAATTGGCATAAATGAAATAAAAGCTAAATAATAATAATGCAAATGTCAAAAAATTTGCATTTATAAATCAATGTTTCTATATATCGATATTTTTATATATATAATTATATATATATATATATATATATATATATATATATATATATATATATATATATATATTTATTTTATTATTATTATTACTACTCATAGGTCAGGGAGTACAGAGCCCCTCATAGATAAATGATCTTGTACCATGCATTTACGTTTTTATAGCTGTATTGTAATAATGAGTTAAAGTAATCATTTTTTTGAAATATACTTACTATTCATGCATATTATTATAATACAAAATGCAAAAGCATGGTAAACGAATGTCTGTTTAATTTTACAACATCTGAAATTGAAGACATATTATCCTCTGACTGTTTTTTGATCAGGTTACTGTTTCAGTGTGGGAGTAAATTTTACGACATTTTATAGCAGTTTTGGAGCAAAAAAAATATTTATTTAACTTTTTTTTTTTGGTAAAAATATTGATACTACAGAAACAAAATATGAAATCAAGTAAATTGTATAACTTGAAGCAACTTTTAAAAAATTTTTTTTTTTTTAATTAAAAAAAAAATAATAGCCTAAATAAAGAAAATTAAAAAAATAAGGTATTTTTTTTTTTTTTTTTTTTTTTTTATATATATTTCAAATAAATTTAAGATAACTTTATATTTATTTATTTAAGATAACTTTATATTTATTTATCTGTACAAAATATATCATTATCAAATATATTTTTACCAAAACTTTTGTAATGTTTCAAATTTATTTTATACAAAAAATGATTATATAAAAAATGAAATAATAGTTATATTTCTCACATATATATAAAACTAAGAACTAAATATATAAATATAGGCCAATACTGTAAAATAGGATAAATCTAACCAATTTCAACTTTCAGGAAGTTACAAATAATTAGGATTACATGATATAACAAATTTTTTTGAGAAATATGAATCTTTCTGAATATTTTATTATAAAATAGTATATACGGTATATGGAAATATACAAATTACTAATTTTTAAAACTTTTTGAAAATTAAAGGTGACAAAAAATGAAATGGGATAAAACTAACCAATTCACAATATTTAAAAATGGCTATTTAATATTGCTTTTTTTTTTAATGTAATTGGATAAGAACAGTATCATAGATATCTAAAATACAATTTGAAGGAAAAAATGTTTGGACTGAAATTAAAAAAAAATTGAAGACATGTATAATCGCAAAATTTATGCAAATTTTTAAACATTTTCCCTTTTGTCAAAACAATTTAATTGAACTGTAGATAGTTAAATCATTAAATTCATTTTGGTATACTTGCACTTTTCATGGCTGCCCAAAAAAAAATTGAATTACCACGAATACCAAATAATCATAAACCTTAAAAAATTTTTTGTAGAAAGTATTATTTTTGGGCTAACGTTTTTTCTACCCATGAAAAGTTAGTATAGTTAGGTGAGATGCACATTTTTTATTTAGAACAATATTTTGTATACCTAACATTTTTGGTGCTGTGCACAGGAAAATGTATGAAAAGCTTCTTGTGCACAGTACCAAAATGATTAGGTATATTAAATTTTCTAAATAAAAAATGTGTAACTTAATCAGCTATATATACAATGTCTGAAATTTTTTAAAAAATTTTATGTATCCACCAACTTTTGTTGCTGTGTATGGGAAAAATTTCACATAGGTTTTTCCCATTCATAGCAGCAAAGTGGTTGAGTATACAAAAAAATCTTTCTAAATAAAATTTTTTTTTTTTAAAATTGAAGTTGATGAGGAAATGAAATGGCTGGAAAACTAAAACTAACCACTGTATAATATTTAAAAATTGCTTTTTATTAAAATAAGCCTAAATGGGGAAGAATAGTATTATAGATTATCCAAAACAAAATTTGAAGAAATTTTTTTTTTTTTTTTTTTTTTTTTTTTTTTTTTTTTTTTTTTTTTTTTGACATTCAACAAAAATCAAAGACATTTATAGTAGCAAATTTTATGCAAAATTTTCAGCATATTCCCTCTGTCAAAAGGACTTAATTGACATGGAGAAAGTTAAGTCATATCATATATATTCATTTTGTTATAATTGAATTTTTAATGTCTGCCATCAAAAAAAAAAGTCAGTCTGAAAAATTTAACTTTTTTTTTGTCAAAAAATAAATTTTTGGGTATTACTTTTTATCTAGCCATCCAAAGTTCATGAAATTTTAGTTGGGTGAGATACACATTTTTTTTTATATAGGAAAGTTTTTTTGTATACCAAATGATTTTGTTGCTGTGCATGGGAAATTTAAAAAAAATTCCCATGCACAGCACTAAAATGATTGGATATACAAAAAATATTCTAAATAAAAAATGCATTTCTTTCCCAACTGAAACAAATTTTTTTTTTTTTTTGTACTGAACCATTTTGTTGCTGTGTATGGGAAAGATTTAAAATTATGTTTTTTTCCATATGCAGCAACAAAATGGTTGAGTATGCAAAATATTTTTCTAAATAAAATGTGTATCTTGCCAATCTGTACAACCTTTGAAAACATTTTGTATACCCAATTATTTGGGTATTATACATGGGGGAAAATTTATGATATTTTCCCATGCACAGCAACAAAATAGTTGGGTATAAATAAAATTTTCAGAGGTTGTACAGTTTGACAAGATATGTATTTTTTACTTAGAAAATTTTTATATACCCAACCATTTTACTGCTGTGCATAGGAAAATTAAATTTTTTTTGTGTGTACAGCAGAAATATGATTGGGTACAAAAAAATTATTTAAAAAAAAATAAAAATAAAAATAAAAAGTGTATTTTTCCAACTGTACAACCTCTAAAAATTTGGTGTAGATTGGTTAAAAAAAAAATAAAAAAAAAATCTCAGATTTTCTTTGGTTAGTTTTACCTCCTCCATTTTTGAACAAAATTAATATTTTCTAACTGATAAAGAATATTTACATTGTTTAATATGCAAACACTTATCTTTTGTATTTTCTTAGTCCATTAGTTGGATTTTATTATAGACAAGTGTTTTTTTTTTTGGCTGATTTTCCAAAAATTTTAAAATTTTTATCATATTAAATAGCTAGAAAAAGAGATTTTATTTTTGTTTTAATTTTTTTTTTTTTTATGCTTTATAAGTTATCATTTTCTTAAATTTCTTTTAAACAAATTGATATATGAAG